>CAUYON010120254.1:0-29776 GCA_963573935.1 Arctocebus calabarensis
ACAGACAGACTGAAAACGTGTGTGTGAATTTTATCTCTTTTATTTACATGGATGGAGCTGGAACATATTCTTCTTAGCATATTCTTCTTTCTGTTTAGATCATTCTGGAGATTGAATAATTACAAAAATATCTTCTTCATCTGAAAACCTTTATTTGCTGTTTTATGCTGTGGGTTTTGATATAGGTATGAGGATTTCTTGATTTGTTCTGCATAATAAATTGCAGGGTATAATTTACCACCAAATATGTTGTGTCCATCTCTGTCCTCTGCCTCAGATTCAAGTTAAGTTGAAGTAAGATGATCTCTCTGGAATCTAACTGCACTGCACATGATCTGGAATTTTTGTCAAGGCTGTTGAGAAAAGCTTATAATAGAAAGTGAGAATTAAAAAAAATGTATGTATATATACACACACACATACAGATGTGTAAAAAATGTTTGTTGATTTAAAAAAGTAATCAGGCTGGACCCTGTGGCCCATGCCTATATCCTAGCATTCTGGGAGGCCAAGGCAGGAGGATGGTTTGAGATCACGTGTTACAGACCAGCCTGAGCAAGAGAAGGACCCCATATCTACTATTAATACAAATAGAAAAATTAGCCAGCCATGGTGTCCACCTACGTCTTAGCTACTCAGGAAGCTGGGCAGGATGGCTTGAGTGTTGCACTGGGCTGTGACGATGACATGGCACTCTAGCAATCATAAATAAGAGCTCTGTTTCTCGCCTTTCGTCCTGTATTTATAAATGTTGAGGGAACTGTGTGTTCCCTTCAGGGAGGACTCAGGGTCCATTGTGCTATAGAGTGAGCCTGTAGTGGGCTTGCAGTGAATGTGTGTAGAATGAGTTAAAGGTAGATAAACAGGACTGAATCAGCGCAGTTTACCAGCAGAGAATCTTCCTTTTCCACAGCAGCTCAGCTTTATCCCTGGACCGGTAGAAACACCAGCACTTACACGGGCCCAAGTGCCACCAGCCTCAAAGCTTGGTGTTTCCTGTCACCTTCCCTGCCTGCATTCTGCTGTCAGGAAAAGCGTGAAGCTCCATCCTGCCCCTCAGCTCAGGGACTTTGGGCAACTTGCAGCCTCCCAGCCCCTCCAGTGATCAGCTGAAAAAGAAGAACAGGGTGGATGGAGACCCCTGCCTGCCTGTCTCACAGGCATGATGTGAGGCAGCATAAAATCATGTGTGCAAAGTGCTCTGGAAACTGGAAACTAATTATCTTTCAAACTTCTCTGCGTCTGGTCAGGCTCTCCCCTCCTTCACCTTGGCTCTTTCTTCCCTTCTTCTGTGTCCCACTCACCTCTGTCCTTCTCACAGCATGCTCACTTCCTTGCTCTTAGATCTCCACCTTCTATGCTTCATTACCTCCAAAAGTAAAAGAATAAAAATGGGGGGAATGAGAATCCCTTTCCTACTGCTGAATGCTTCAGCAAAATGCTGTTTATTTTTTCTGTCTCCACTTTGGTCCTTAGCATCACTCACACAGTGTTGATGCTTCATAAATATTCTTATTAATAAAAACCCAGAGAGTTACCTATTTCCACACCGGCGATGGAACTGACTAGTTACCTATGACACTGATCTTCAGAGTTCTTTCTCTTGGGGCAAATGCAGGCTCATTATTTTCATCTGTCAATCTGTTTCCTTTGCCATAACTCCCAGTAGAGACTGAATGAGAGGTTGGTTATGATACTGAGAGCATTAGCTTTCATGCCAGCTCCTGAAAACTAAACAATATATTTTCTGCTCATATGATAATAATTTTGAATCTCTGTAGATTCACATTTCTGTTGTGCTATTTTATTTTCATTTTTTTTTTAATTTCACAAAAACCTCCATTTGGATAGCGCATTGTCCATCCAATAGGGACTGACTTCTTTTTAATGGTCTCCTTGATAGTGCTGTTAGAAGCTCAAAGTAATTAAATGACTTGATGAAGGTCGGTTTGGAGGTTTGGGTTAGCTTAATCTGTCCAGGTCCTGATCAACTATCAAAACGATTTTCCGTCAATTCCATACAGCAGTTGTCTTTCCTCACTTCAAGTTGTCAAATATAAACAAGTAGGTAAAATAGACATCTACAGAAAAGCATGAAACTAACAAGAGGGGAATCTACATGGGTAGGTTCCACTTCTGGTATCATCATTTCCAAAGGGGACCCTCACTTTCTAGAGCAGTTTTAGGCTCACAACAAAGTTGAGCATAAGGTACAGAGATTTCCCACTTATGTGTACCCTCTGTGCTCACACAGGCACAGCCCCCCCAATTATTAACATTCCCCCACCAAAGTGATACATTTGTTAAACGTAATGAAACCACATTGACTCATTATATCACCCAACATCCATTGTTTACATTTGAGTTCACTTTTGGTGATTTCTGTAGGTTTGGACAAATATATAATGACCTGTATCCACCATTGTAGCATAGTACAGAATAGTTCCACTGCTCTACAAATCCTCTCTTCTCTATCTGTTTAACTTTCATTTCTATAACCCCTAGAAACTTCTTGGTTTTCTATGACTCCATAGTTTCACTTTTTCCAGAATGGATTGTTTCAACTTCTCATTCCTATAACCCCTATAAATTACTGTTTTTAAATGTTTTCATAGTTTCACTTTTTCCAGAATGTCATACATTTGGGATCTCACAGGAATTAGCCTTTGCAAGGGGTTCATTTCACTTAATAATACAGTACTGAGCGTCTGTTCATGACTTGATAGCTGACTTCTATTTATTGGTGATTGATGTTTTACTTATTCCATTGTCTGGATGGACAATTGTTCACTCATACATTTATCTACTGAAGACGTTTTGGTTGCTTTCAAGCTTTGGTAATTATGAATAAAGCTGTCATAAAGTCCACATGCAGGTTTGTGTGGACATAAGTTTTCAGCTCCTCAGGGTAAATACTGAGGAGTTCAAGGCCTAGATCATATGGTAACAGTGTGCTTAATTTTGTAAGGAACCGCCAACCTGCCTTCCAACATGGCTAAAACATTTTTCATTCCTACCTGCAATGAATGAGGACTCCTGTATCTCTGTTTTTTCACTAGCATTTGGTATTGTGATTTTTTGGATTTTGGCCATTCTACTAGGTATTTAGTGGGGTTTCACTGTTTTATTTATTTATTTTTTTAAGTTTGCATTTACTTGATAACACATGGTATGGAGTATTTTTTCATGCACTTATTTACCATCTGTACATCTTCTTTGGTGAGATGTCTATTAAGATGTTTGACCCATTTGGGACTGACTTCTTTTCACTGTAATTTGATCTGGGTACTCCCCATATAAACCTTGCTAGAATTTTGATTTGGATTGCATTGAATCTATAGATGAAGCTGAGAAAAACTGATACCTTTACAGTATTGAATTTTCTTGTCCGTGAACAGGAAAAATCACCCTTTTCTTCCCTCCCTCCTGCCCTTCCTTCCTTCCTTTTTTCTTTTTCTTTCTTTTGTTTGTTCCTTTTACCAGAGATTTTTAGTTTTCTTATATAGATTTTGTACATATTTTGCCAGATTTAAACCTACATACCTTATTTTTTTAAGGAGCTAATATAAATGGTATTATGTTTTCAATTTCAAATTTTACTTATTCATGGCTGGTATATAGGAAGGCAATTGACTATTATATATTAATGTTAAATCCTGCAACCTTGGTATTAGTGTTAGAAGGTTTTTTTCCCACTGAATCCTCTGAATTTTCTACATAGACAACCATGTCTTGCGAACCAAGACAGTTTTATTTCTTCCTTCGCAATCACTATATCCTTTTTTATTTTTCTTATTTTTATTTTTCTTATCTTAGCTGAGTCTTCCATTATGTTGTTAAAAAGGAGTTGTGAGGGGAGATTCTTGCCATGTTTCTGATCTTAGTGGCAAAGCTTTATATTTTTCACTAATAAGCTGGATGTAAGCTATAGGATCTTTGTAGGCATTCTTGAGTGAAATTAACATATGGAGGTAAATATGTATATATGCATCTAAATGAGTATTAGTGTCACTAACATGAATGGAATTGTTTTGGTTTACCTCATATAGGTTATAATGTTTTATAGCCTTCAAGTTATTTATAGAAATGTGTATACTTGTTTATTCTCTGTAGAGTAAGATCTCTTGGATAATAAATAGATTAGAGGTGCAGCATGATTAATATCAGTGATTTCAGGAGCCTGGAAGTAGAACAGCCTTGATCTGACTGATGGTATCTTCAACTGTAAAGGCAGGAAGCTGGTGTGACTATTATTATTCAGTAGTAAAAATGCCATTGGGTCAGACTTCATAAGTAGGCAGCATTTCCAGTTTAGTGAGGGCCAGTTCTGGCAAAAGTAGAATAAGGGGACAGGCTTACTGGGAAGCCTTAAGATAAGACTGTATTTGGAAATGATCCATGTGAGTTGAGTAAAGAAAAAGTTGGACCCTGTTCAATTACTATCAGTTTGGTTGTAAAGTATCTCATGCCCCTTGCAGTTGTGTTTTGTTTATTTTTATAGAGGTGTGAAAAGGAAAGTTGACTTATTTTTATGTGAGTGTTTTGTTTCCTTCTGTCTCCAAATAAAAAAAAAAATGGGGGGCGGTGCCTATGACTAGATGTGTAGAGCACTGGCCCCATATACCAAGAGTGGTGGGTTCGAACCTGGCCTCGGCCAAACTGCAACAAAAAATAGCTGGGTGTTGTGTCAGCTACACAGGAGGCTGAGGTAAAAGAATTGTCTAAGCCCAAGAGCTGGAGGTTGCTGTGAGCTGTGATGCCATTGCACTCGATTGAGGGCAACAAAGTAAGCCTCTGTCTCTAAGAACGAACAAACAAAAAAACAAAAGAAAAGAAAACTTGGATGAACTAATGTTATTTACCAAGAGCAAAGCAAGAACAGATACTTGTTTTGAAGGGTAGAATTGCAGGGGGATATTTGAGGGTTTCCAGAGCACATGCTGAGTTGATGCTGCCTTGGGGTGATCTGTGTTCCCCACTGCCTTAGAGACTTTATAAGTGACTGCTAAAAAATCTTAGAAAAAATGCTGTGTGTTTAGCATTTTAACAAGGACTAATGCTTATTGGTGGGGGCTGGTGTTAAGAGAACCTCAAATTCATAGCTCATTGATGGTCTGCAGTTATACCCATTAGTATTGCCGCATTCATGTTAAAATGCAAAGGCTGTGTTTGGTATCTGTAAGCCATGGCTTCTAGAATAGGCTCTTAGGATATTCCAGAGGTTCAACCAGCATTTAAACAAATGGAACAAATAGTTAGATCCTCTGTCATATTCAGACTGTCCATATTTGGGTTATCATCCCCTTTCAACATGAGTTTGGACATGAATGCAGGATTCCTGCAGCTGGATGTGTGCACCTTGATAATGTAATGTATATCCATTAGAGAGACAAAGATGCCATTCACTTGTGTTCAGTATGTAAGACTGGTTATGGACATCCATCACTGTGCCCAGAAACAGTTGTGTACCACCTGAGACCTTCTAGTGTGAGTGGTCAACCGCATTGCCTTCACCTTGACACACATGTACTTGGCAGAAAAAAAAATGACTTAACAAAACCCACACAATGAGAAGCTTTCTGTGTGTAATGGTTTTCTTTGGAAAATGCTTCATGTTTATTTTGTTAACCACATTTTAGTTTTATCCGAAATGATCTTTTATTTCTTTTTTCTCCCTCTTTGGCTTCCTCACTTTGGATGTGTATGAACCCGGTGAACCTGGCTTCTTCTCTTCCTGCATTACAGGTAAGAAGGAGCTATTTATATTTTTGTCTGTGTTCCAGTGATAGCTGGCCAGCACATTACTTATTGTTTCTGCTGCTGTACTTTAATAGGCTGAGAATGTGCCCCTCAACTTGAAAATGATATCTCTTAGGATGCCTCTAAGATGAAATCTTTAATTATTTATGATGCACACCACATAGTGTTGTTTAAATCACGTGTTGATAATTGTATACCAAGACATTTTAGTAAGAGCGCTGAGTTCCTTGAAGTTAGACTGTAAATCGATTCATCCTTCTCCCTTGACTTATGTCATAACTTCTGATTGCGAGTCCATTGACAGTGCTGCCTTCTGTCTTCAAGCTGAGCGTCTGTTGTTCTCCTATAAAGTAGTTGGCTATTTATAAAGATTAGGATAGCGCGCTTGGTGGGGAGGACTGGGCTGTGAAACCTTTTGTCAATCAAGCAATCTTTTACATGATGATTAATCATCACCACGAATATGATAGTTTTTCTTTTTAAAGGGGAAAACAGATACAATGAAAGTAATATTCTTGGTCACTGTGAATGCCTCTACTTCTCTCTTCCATCCCATGTATTCAGTCTTACCTGTGAATATGTTTCTTACCACTCACAAAATGTTGAGATGCTTGAAAAGCACACTTCGTTTTTACATCTTGGGGAAAATAGATATAAAAAATTCTCAGAAATGTATATGCGCCATGTACAATCCTTACGATACAGTGTGTGTGGTCCTTGGGAACATGTGCTTTGTTTACTGAGGAGGTAGATTAGTAATATACGACATTATATATAATACTCAGAAATATCTGTGAGGAAAAATGAACAATCTTACAATGTGTGTGCTAACCAAGCCGTTCTTTTAGGGTTTCTAAAATAGATTTCTAGTGTGTTGACATAAGAGGAAATAGCACTTCTTACTATTAGCTTAGTTTTTGTCCCTACAAAAATAGCCTTGGAAGTTATGATTTTAATGTTGCATCTTCAGCTTTTACTCCAGCTGTTTATAGAAAAATGACTACTTAAAGAACAAACTAGTTAGCAAATTGCTCCTCACATTAATTACTATCTCTTAATTTATCAAGAGACACAATAAACTCACAAGATTTTGCGCCAGGAATATTTTTGGGTGTATATATATATTTTTTTCTCAAATTAGTAAAAACCAAAAACATTGTGTTTCTATTTTTGACTACCAACCAGAAACTTGTAATTAAATTTTGTGCTTAACTCTAGTAACTATGTCACCCTAGTTCCTGGTGAAATATTTTATTTTCAGTATTTTCTACATTTACTTTAAAAATTAATAATGTTTCAAGGTACCACTTATGTGTATTCTAATATTGTGTCTCTTTCTCTAGGCAAGGTTTTAAATGGTGAATAATATTGATATGAATTACCTTAAGAGCTAACATTCTTTAAGAGTTTCCTATGTGCCAGGTATTGGTGAACATTTTACATTTTATTAACTTGTTGAAATCATATATGCATGCATGCACATTTATACTTCTTGTGTATTTGGAGCAGATTCTGTTGATTTAGGGGAAAGACTATTTTTATGTCTTAGCATGTCAGATAACACTATTCTTAAAATGTCTTCCTCCATGTAGCTCAGCCAAACTTTCTTCTCTCTTCTCCTTCTTCTCACTTCTGCCCCTTCCTTCTTATGTGCAAAAATAAATCTCACTCTGTTTTCTTACATAGAGCAAATTAGTTCCATCCAGCCCTTCCACTAACACTTAGCTCTGAGCCTTCCTTTGCATATTAAAGACTCTGAGAGATACATTAAATAGCCTCATGTAGGGACAAAGACATCTCATTTCCAAGGGTTTGTTCTTTTGGCTGTATAGCCAATAATTATAAGGAATGGTGGCAGGTCTTGGACTTACATTCTTTAAAATATTTTTGGATTCAACAGCTGAGCTTAATTGAATAGGAGAGCTTCCATAATTAGTTCAGACCAAGAACCTTCATTCTGGAACTCTTACATGTTTGTGGTAAACAACTGAATAAGGACATCTGACCTGAGTTTTCTTGTCAGATTCCTGAACGCTAACCTAATCCTCAGAGGGCGAACTGAATGGTCAGAAGGAGTAAGGTGTTCAACGATAAACAAACATTTTGAAGGGTCATCAATAAAAATAAATGTGAAGGACAGAATTTTAGGAACATTAAAATGATTAAAGTAAAAACAGTATTACAATGCTGAAAGATTTATGAGATGACTATTTAACAATGACCAGACTAAGAATGCATTTAAAATATTAATATGTGTATTACAGTGCTGAAAATGCTTAGGACATTTAAATGACATGGTTACAGACTCTGTCTTCCCAAGTACCAAACAATTGCATTTGATGGTTGTGATGTCACTTGAGAGGCATATTTTATTGAACTGTCTGTATCATCTGGCCTTTAAATAGAACTCCCTAGAATATCTACAGAGTGGTAATGCATTAAATATAGGTCTTTTCACAGCATTTGCGGGGTAGTAGGCAAACTTGTTGGTAACCCCATGCTCTGTTTCTATTATTGTATTAACACAGTCAGGCTATGCTGCCTCAAAGCTTAGTGCATATTGTACCATTTGCTGTCCCAGCAATCAATATTGAGTCACATCTGGAAAGCCTGATGGTGGTGAGCCATGCAAGGGCCTTCTCTGCTACTGTAGATTAGTGCATGTGTATGTGACTTGAGACTGCTTGCGAGCCATTCTGAACATTTACAAGAGCAACTTCCTTGATAATGAACTGGGAGACCATAGGGTTTATGATAGTTCTTAACATAATTTGCCTTCTTGAACCAGTTCAGAAGAAGACCCATGTTAATCTGAACATCATACTTTAGCTAATTAAGTTCAAGGGAGACTCCATTTATTTGAGGGAATTATCCCATTATTTTTGCTCACTAAATGTATTTTGAAGAGCTTACAAAAAATACAAGTGACCACTGCTGAAAGCTGTTCCCAAAGCCATATGCATACCATCTGGTACTTCTTCCTGTGGCCACTGTTTCAGTATTCTGTGGCAGGTCGGAGGGAACAGGAGACACATTTCATACTGCCATGAATAAAAGAGCAGGCAATGTGGAGAGATATTTTGTTTACAAAGGGAAGACTGAGATTTTCCTACTAGAAGGTTATTGGCAACTTTTTAGTTATAACATTATTGCACATGACATCTACCCGCAATGGTGCAGGCATGGTCATGCCACCTTGAGAGGTCTGTGGTGAAAAGGGGTCTTCTCCTGCATGGGGCACCCACCTATATGCCCAACTTATATTGTCATAGGCATGCGGGCCCCACTGAGTCAGTTCTAGTGATAAGTTCCACCTTGGCTACTAGCAATATTTCTCCCTAGCCATCTCACATACACTTGGCTTCCTCCAAGCCTCCCTTGGGTGCCAAACCCTTCAGGGAATCCATGGTCACAGTGTCTACGCTCATTCTGCTGTGCTTTCTAGCTCTCTCAATTACAGGCACAGATAGGCAAGGCGGGCCTCAACATCCTCTCCTCCGACACCTGTGTTAGCCCTTGCCTCAAGTCTTCACCCAGAGAGTGAAGGAGGAGGTTAGATCTTGTCTCAATTCAAATTTTGTTATTGAAGTTTCAATTCCATTACTTAGTCTTCTTAGTGGTTGTTTACTGCTCCCCCGACTGCCCTTCTCAAGGGCACATTTATTAATATAGGAGGATAAAACTTCATCACTCTCTTCTGCTCTTGCCTATAGACTGTGGGTAGATGGTGTTGTTCTTGTTGTGCTGAGTGTTGGGATGACATCTCCACTCCTGGTCCACCACACCCTGCCTCTTGGTGGGTCGTTCTCCAGGGGCCAGTTCATCTTCCCTGCTTTTGCTGTTCCATTCACCCATTCTTTGGACAGTGGCACATTCTACAGCAATGGAAAGGACTCTTGGCTCTTTCAGCCAACTTTGGAGAACTTGGCATCTTATTTTATTTCAAAATTCGTTCTGTTAAGGAACATATGCCTGTTTTCCAGGAGGTAAGCCTGGGGCCATGTGTGATATTGCTCTGAGCAGCCGGCACATCTTCCTCCACTGCCCAACCCCATTCCAGGTTCAGGTGCATGTCCTTCAATTCCCCATTAGGAAGTTGAGTACATTGCCTTCCTGGGAATTCCATACCTCTCTTCTCCCTCATAGTAATTTATTCCTAGGGCCTCCAGATGGACAATCAGTCCCTAAGTGTCTTTTGCCATTTCTTAAGGGGGAGACTTTATTTTTTGAAGAATGGCCATTACAGAGACCCTAATACTTAGATGAGGCTTTCTACCTGAGTTTGATTTCTTACATGATTTTAAACACAAATTGAAATTGATAAATTGATTCGAAATTTCTTCTGTGTTGACAGCAAATACACTACTGGGGACTCTACCTCCTCTGAAATTTTCATGAAAGCGGAGCGTTTGCCCACTCCAAACAGGGCCTGAGAGGTCAGTCCAACCTCTGTTATAAGAGAAGAGATGCTGGATTCTCATGAGTCTGCTAATACCGTTGCTTGCTTGCAGCTGCCAAGTTGGTGGCTGTTGACAAAATCATGCTCTCTGCTCCAGCAGATGCTGCTAATTCGCATCTCCACGCTGGCCAAGGGCACCCTGCCAGTGTTGACTTTTGAACGAGGACAACTTTAATTTCTCAGAGTCACATCTCAGAAAAAGGTGCCCTTCACTTGTCTTCCCAAGGTCATCTTTCCTTTCTTTCTTTCTTTCTTTCTTTCTTTCTTTCTTTCTTTCTTTCTTTCTTTCTTTCTTTCTTTCTTTCTTTCTTTCTTTCCTTCCTTCCTTCCTTCCTTCCTTCCTTCCTCCCTCCCTCCCTCCCTCCCTCCCTCCCTCCCTCCCTCCCTTCCTTCCTTCCACAGAGTCTCAATTTATCACCCTTGGAGGAGTGCCATGGCATCACACAGCTCACGGCAACCTCCAGTTCCTGGGCTTAGGCAATTATCTTGCCTCAGCCTCCCGAGTAGCTGGGACTACAGGCACCCACCACAAGGCCTGGCTATTTTTTGTTGTTGTTGCAGTTCGGCTGGGGCTGGATTTGAACCTGCCAACCTCGGTATATGGGGCCGGTGCCCTACTCATTGAACCACAGGCACTGCCCATCAAGGTCATGTTTCTTGCTGTTCAGCTCATTCAGTCCCTTTTGAGAACTAAATCCACTATTCCCCTTCTGCTCCTGGAGACATGTTCCTAGAGGTTGTGTAGCTTCTTTTTTTTTGGTTATTGAAACATGACAGATCTGACTTGTATGCATTTTCCAGACAGTTGATCATTTGGAGGGAGGTTACCTTAGTGATTCTGGAACCTCTGCACTCATCCTTCTCAAGGCTTCTCCCATGGTTTCAAGATAATTCTCTACCTTCTTTGTTAATAAAATGTAAAACAAAAAAAATCAAAAGTTAAATCATCAATAGAACACTTTGCTACACATGTATATCTTGAATAATGATGAGCATTTAGGCTTTAGACTATTTTGCAGGGTTTAAAGTGACACATTACTGTATTTATTGTTCATAGTGATTCCGTCTGCAAGATCGATGTTATATTTCTCTGTGTCAGTGTTTGGCACAGGGTTGGGTACCGTTTCTTAAGTGTGGTATTGGCGCTTATCTGTTAAAATAATTAATCTTACCCACTGGACATTTTTGTAAGATGAGGGAAATGTTGATTTCCTAATATATGAACTGAACTATTTATTTCCTCAATAGCAAGCTTGTAAATGTACTATGGTATTGCTTTACTAAAAGGCAATGAAAAAAGTGTAAGGTTTTTTCCTCTCTTGTTTTTGTATGGTTATGTCCTTTTAACTTCAAATAAGACATGCTAGAGAGATCAGAGTAGCAGAATCATAGAGAGAGACAGGTCTAAAAAGCTACGAGAGATATGTCATGATTTATTAAAGGATAAATGTCAATATTTCCCATTTGAAACAAATTTAAGGACCAAGTATTATATATATATATTTTTCAGAATGGTTAAGTGAATTACCTAAGATCTCATGGTCATTGCTTAAAAGCCTTAGTTCAAAGTCACAACTCATACACAATGTCCTTAATTTCTGACCAAGTCTCCTCACTTTGTCAGTGATTTTTAGTCTCTCTGATGTGCTAAAATGACCTCTGGATCTTGTAAGAATTAGAGACGTGTGGAGCCACCAGATTCCTGCTAAATCACAATGTCTAGAGGTAGAGTCCAGGACTTTTTACTTTTATGAATTGCCAATGGAAATTTTGAAACATAAAGTTTCAAAACGACCAAAGTCAGGTAAATGTGTGTGCACACAAACACACACACACATACACACGGGAAGGGGTAAGGGAAAGAGAACACAGGCTTTGGGGCATACCCCTTTAGCATGAGATATTAATAAAGAGATAATAGGATAAAAATGACTGCTGTTTCCCACCAGTCCTACGTATACTCTGGATTTTGGCATAAGCCAGCATTTGGGGGAGACCTTTCTTTAATAAACCTTTATTCAATACATGTCTTAGGGAATTAGCAATATGAAGAATAATTAGGAATATTTTTGCCCCTGAGACAGATCTAGTTTCATCGCACACAGCAATGTACCCAGATACTTTGCTCCTCCCCCCTTCAGCCTCTTTGACCCCGTTTCTTCCATTCCCATCTGCCCAGCCCCTTTTTTTCTCTCATACACACTGTCTTGACATCTCTTTTACCCTTCCCATTTCCACATTCATCCAGTGGGAGTTTTTATTACACCACTTGTTTATAATGGTTCTTATTAAATGGATTCAAGAATTGATTGCTACAGAAATTGTTAATGTAAAGAGGAATTCTCTGCTTGCAATAGTAGCATGGAGAATGTGATGTTCGGAGGATTTTTGTTTCCAGGGCTGTTGTAAGAAATATCCCTCCCCTTTTGTTTTTTATTTCCATTTTTGGCTAGTTAGCAGTTTCCCTGTTACCAATATTTTCTAATCGACTTCATTAGGAGAAAATACCTCTCCTTTACCACTACCTCCTAAGAATTTTAACAGTGCTTGAAGCACAGAGAGCTGGTGGTTTTCCATGTTAAGTGGGAAGAGTTGATGAGGAAAATAGCCCCAGCGTAAGTGGAGAGATTGTTCTTGTTTTGTTGATAGCTTCTTTTAGTAATTTCTTCAGTCCTGTTGAAGCTAAGATTATTAAGAGCTTAATGAAAAGAGCATATTGCCTCTTTATTTAAAGAGCCATTTAATGAAGACTCTAATATCATTCTAGCCTGGGGCAGGGGGAGTGTAATTGATGTGACTTCATAGGGCCACAAATTATTGTGTAAATGTGTGGCCAAGACCTGATTGTCAGCATTCTTGAAGATATCTCTTCACATACCACTAATACTAAATTTGTGTAAAGTCTGCAAAAAATTGTGAGCAAAATGTGTTTTTTTTAATTCATTAAGGTTTGGATACGTTCTCATATTCTTACTACCCTCATGAACAGGAAGTAGTTCCTCTCACTCTTTGGGGTCAGTCTTCCACACAAGGCAGGTGTGAGCAGCCTGCTCTAGGCCTTCCTGGGCTGTGGGCATCCCAATTAACTGGGCCTTGTGTAGGCAACAGGCATAGGCAGAGGGACAGGTGAGCAGGAGGTGGTTCCAGGCCTGCCAGGC
Organism: Arctocebus calabarensis; assembly: GCA_963573935.1. NCBI lineage: Eukaryota > Metazoa > Chordata > Mammalia > Primates > Lorisidae > Arctocebus > Arctocebus calabarensis. The sequence continues at coordinate 13,378 of CAUYON010120254.1, forward strand.
TATTCCAGCCACGGAGAGGAAGGAGGGTGAGAGGAAAGGATAGTGAGTCAGGCCACACTCGACACAGTCAAAGGTAGCTGGGGGGAACTATGCTCAGTCTAAATCCTCTAATCCCCTTCCTGAATGCCACTGGTAACTGTGGTACCTGCATTTTGTCATTTATATTCATTTTATTGCTCACTCTGGACAGATTTCATTCTTCTTGGGAATGGAATGAGGAATGTGGGGGAGAGAAGGTCTAAAGTTCCTAGAAGCAACTCTGGGGGGCTCTGGGAAATCATTTCCAAAGAGACCTGCCACTCCCTCTTCCTCTCCTCGTAGTCATGCTGCTGGTCTCACAGAGTTGAGTCTGTATTCTCTCTCTGCCAAGGGGCTGATCTTCTGACTGGCTCAGACCAGAGGAAGTGGTGAAAGTACCATTCCAGATTTTCCTCCTTTTTGAAAACCAGCTACCAAATAAGAGATCTGACAACTTGTGATCATCACACCCAAGCTGGCCTTGTGGAGCAGCCCTGTGGAAAGAGATATGCCCACTCCCCACCTCACGTCCTTCCACCTGTCCTTGGTGAAATGACAGACACACAAGTGGAGAACCCATCTCAGACATCCTAGACCCAGAAGATACCACATGCAGTGGGAAATGCACCACCTGCTGAGCCCAGCCAAGATCGCAGAATCATGAGAATGTGTTGTTGTTTTCTAAGCCATTGAGTTTTAGAATAAGTCTCTATGCAGCAACAGACAACTGAGACAGAGGCTGACACCTATAGTAGCTTGAGTAGATTTAGTTAGGACCTTAGAGGTATGGGTAAGTGGCATGGGAAGAAAGCTGGGACCAGACGTAATCACCACTTAGGGGACTAACACACACTCAGGGCCACCACAGGGCATTTGCTTACTGCTCCTGTGGTCATGTTTAAAGGAGGCAGAGTAATTTGGGCTTGACCCAGTCTGGTGACAATGCCCAACCTGGTCTTATCTGGTAGGTGGGACATCAAGGAGTTGCTATCACTACTCCAGAACAGGTGACAGGGTAGCAAGAGTTTTTTAAGGCACCAAGGGCCTCTCTCCCGTCCCAGTGGAAGACTGGAAAGTCCATCAGAGAAACATGGAAGGACGGGGAAGGGAGCTGTTGGTAGGTACATATGTGCCCTGAGCTCAGTCATAGGTTAATTTAAGACCTCACGTCAGGCTTGTAAATGTCTGCTAATATCACCACCTGCCCTGGTGAGTTCTGACCCTGCAGACACATGACCACCCCTGAGAAATGTGAGACACACACAGTGAGTATTCTAGATTGTTGGGTAATGATGACCATCTTTGTATCACTCACTGCTGCCCATCTAATCAATACCTTCTTTGAGTTACCGTACTTTAGGCATGTGGGCCACGTTGCTCCTCATGATGACCTTGCCATAGCCTAAGCCAGCAGTTCTCAACTTGTAGGTTGCAACCCCTTTGGGGGTCTTCTGCATATCAGATATTTATATTATGATTCATAACAGTAGCAAAATGATAGTTATGAAGTAGCAACGAAAATAATTTTATGGTTGGGGGTCACCACAACATGAGGAACTATATTAAAAGGTTGCGGCATTAGGACTGGCTAAGCAGCCATCTTCCCTTCAATAGACAGTTGCAGCAGTCTTGTGACTCCCCTGCTGTGTGCTCAGAGTCCTCCAATTCATCCACATAAAGCACTTAAAGCAATCTTTTGAAAGTAAAACCCAATTGTGCTAGTTGTGTTCTGCCTCATCCTCAGCGATGATTTCTCATTACCCTTAGGTTAATGTTATAAAATTCTCCGAGAGGCTTCAGAGCTGGCTACCATCAGTTCCCTGCCCACCTCTCCAGCCCTATCACAGGTTGCTTCCTCTAATGGCACTGGGTGCAAACTTACCTTCTTCAAGTGCCTTGAACATGCTATATTGTCCCTGCAGGGGCCAAAGGAAAACTTCCCCTTTGCCCTCTGAAGGGACACTAAAAATCAACTGTAAGAGGCAGGGTAGTGGGAGAAAAGGCACACACATTCATTAAGGTGCATGGACACAGAAGTGTTTGTACTCCTGTTACAGGAAAGGGAAATGGGAGAGTGTGGATGATATTAGTGGGGTAGTAAATGATTTTAAGGGGAATTCAATGGGGTAGAAGAATATACCATGGCCTATCATAAGGTCTTTTGGGCCCACAGAGCTGATAATTGATTGTGGCAAGTCTGTCTGTGTGTATTGACAGACTTCTGTCTTTCTTCCTTTGATAATGAGTTTAGTTACAAAAAATTCATGTAAGGGCGTGGAGGCAATTGTTCTGTTCTTTGGTGAGATCAGATTTAGGTGGCATGGGGAACTTCAGAGATCCGCTTTGTCCTACACTTTAGTAGAGACAAGGATTGAGAAATAGGGGTGGGGACGGTCACAGATACCTTGAAGGTTTTCCTTTAGTTTAGTTTGTCAAAGTGCTGTATCTAGAGGTACTGGTTTCTGAGCCCCAGTATTGCTCACCTGTGGGCCTTCCTTGGACCGCTTCTTCCTGCCTTTTAAACCTCTGTTTAAAATGTTCCCTTCTGACAGAAGACTTCCTTTGTGACTCAAAGTCACCACTCAGCCCTGATGACATCACCTGATTTTCAGTCTCTGCATAGCATTTTTCATTGCTTATTATATATATATATATATGTGTTGTGTGTGTGTGTGTGTGTATGTTAACATCAAGTTGATTGTAATATATTATGAAGTTTCACTATTATATATACACATGAACATACACACATGAGTTTATTGTTAGCTTTAGCTCCTGAAGATATAGACAGGTTAGTTTCTATGATGTATCTTCCCCTCACCAAGCTATAGCCACCCTTTGACTTTCACCATTCTTTTAGTTATTCAATTTGTATTCCTTATTATGAAATGTGAAATTCCCATGGGACAGTGGTCTTGTTCAACTGTGTCCCAGTTCTTATATGGTTTATTTGGTTGGAACTTAATTAAATCTTCTTCTCTCATCCCTTCTAGTCTGTGATTGGGAGTATTGAGTGGCAGCTAGAAAAGACCGAGTAATCTAGGTCTTGAATGGGTTAAATACGATTTCTCATTGTCTGGATTCTTTTGAATTTTCAATCGTTCAGGTCAATGTGGACCATTTGTGATGAAGGGAATTAAACCAGAAAATGCTCCCTCATTTCTTCAACAAATGCTTATGGAGCACAGACTATGTATCAGGCACTGTGTGGGGCCTTGGGAATGCAGATGTGAGTCAAAAAGCTATACCTTTCTACCCCAGGGGAGCGTCCATTCCAGCAGAGGTAGACAGATGTAGACATCCCAAGTGAGTGAGTTATTTAGTGGGTTTAAAAGTGGCATGGGGCAAGAGGTGCAGAATTAGGAAGGTGAGTAGCTAAGGTAGCAGTTTCAAGGGGGTGCTCAGGGCCTCACCAGGAAGGTGACATTTGAGCAAAGATGTGATGGAAGTGAGGAAAGGGCCTCAATGGCTGTCTGATGTAATCATTTGCTGGGCAGCATGGGTGAAATGCTGGATACGACACTGAGGCAAGAATGTAACTTGTCCAAGGAGGCTCAGAAGGTCAATACGGCTGGAGCTGAGCAGGCAAAGGTGGGATCAGAGGGAGATGAGGCCAGAGTGTGGATAGAAGGGCAGAGCACATGGAGTCCAGAGTCCATCATAGGGGCGTGGGCTTCTATGCCAGATGGGCTGTGGAGCCATTGGATCGTTAGAACAGAAAAAGAGCATGATCTGACTTCCATGTTTTGCTTTTTTCTAAATGACGGCTTTATTCAGATACAATTCACATCCCATAAAAGTCATACTTTTATTCATTTATTTTAGAATTAAATATTTTCTTTGTATTCTTATTTTTTTTAATTAAATCATGGTTGTGTACATAAATGCAATCATGGGGTACAATGTGCTGGTTTTATATACAATTTGAAGTATTTTCATTGAACTGGTTGACATAGTTTTCATGGCATTTTCTTCATTATTGTGTGCAGACATTTATATTCTACATTTAGTAAATTTCACCTGTACCCTTCTAAGATGCACCATAAGTGTGGACCCACCAATTACTCTCCCTGTGCCCATCCTCCCCCAGCTAGTTTTTCTATTTTTAATAGAGATGAGGTCTCAATCTTGTTCAGGCTAGTCTCAAACTCATGAGCTCAAGCAAGCTACTGCCTTGGCTTCCCAGAGTGCTAGGATTATAGGTGTGAGCCACTGTGCCTGGCCCATACCTTAGTTTCAAATTAGTATTGAGTACATGAGATGCTTGTTTTTTCATTCTTGAGATACTTTACTAAGGAGAGTGTTCTTCAACTCCATCCAGGTAAATACAAAAGATGTGAAATCTCCATCTTTTTTTATGGCTGAATAGTGTTCTGTGGTATACAAATACTATAGTTTATTAGTCCATGGGTTGATGGGCACTGGGGTTGTTTCCACATGTTTGTGATTGTGAATTGAGCTGCTATAAACATTCATGTGCAAATGTCTTTATGATAAAATGATTCTTTTTCTTCTGGCTATATACTTAGTAATGGGGTTGTAGAATCAAATGGAAGGTGTACTGTCCACAGCCCACCACTGTGACTGCTTATCAGGGCCGAGGACTGGCCAGGTCTTGAGCCCAGCTTAATTACGGTTCTGGATACGGACTGTTAAGCTACCTTGCTCGGGAACAATTTCTTTCTTTTGGGTGCCTGAGGGCTATCTACTTCAGCAAGCGGGGGAGGGGGAGTAGAGAAAGAGAGAGAGAGAGAAAAGCAGTCTTAGAATAGATAGATCTTAGTCTTTAGTAGAGCTTGGTAATCTTCAGCAGAGATGCTGTGCTGGCCTTCTGCAGGCAGGAGAGGAGATAGAGTCAGAGTAAGCAGGTCCGTAATCGAATGCACATGCTCCCGACTGCCTTCTTCTCCAGCCTAATATAAGGCTGATCTCATGCCTTATCAACACCACAGGTGTAGAGACTTCCAATTCACCACTGCTCTCATCTCACAACCTCTCATGCTTGTTAGGAGAGCTAAATCCCTTTCCATGCACTTTTCACCAAGGTGTTCCATTATTGAGCTATACAGATATTTCTTATAACTGTCACTTCTCCTAGCCATAGGCTACATGGGCTGCTACAGTGTACTTTTAGCTCTTTGAGGATTTTCCATACTTTCTTCTTTAGAGGCTGTATTAGTCTGTGATCCCAGCAACAGTGTATAAATTTTCCCCTTTCCCCACATCCACACCAGCATCTGCAGCTTTGAAACTTTGTGATGTGGGCTATTTTCATTGGACCTATATCCCATTGGTGATATCTCAGGGTGGTTTTTATTTGCATTTCTCCAATCTAGGGATGATGAGCATTTTTTCATGTGTTTGTTGACCATCCACCTGTCTTACTGGGAGAATGTTCTTTTAAAGTACATAGTTCAGTAGTAACAGTAGATCCATAGTTGTGTAATTAAAATTATCATTAATTTCAAAACATTTTCATTACCCCCGAAAGGAACCCCATATCTGTTAATAGTCAGTCTCCACTCCTCCTCCCCCTGCTCCTGGCAACCACTGATCTACTTTCTACCTCTATGATTTGTCTATTCTGGATGCGGTGTGTAAATGGAATCATACAACACCCAGTCCTTTTTGGCTGGCTACTTTCACTTGGGATGATGTCTTTAAGGCTCATCCTTGTTGTAGCAGGAATCTGCACTTCATTCATTTTCATTACTGAATAATATTCCATCACAAGGATATGCCATAGTTTGCTTATCCACTCATCACTTGGTAGATATTTATCTTGTTTCCCACCTTTTGGATATTATAAACAATGCTGCTATAAACGTTCATGTACAGGTTTTTGTATGAATATGTTTTCAGTTTTCTTAGGAATAGACCTGTGAGTAGAATGATCCCTATTTTAAAAAGATCATTTTGTCTGTGGTGTTGTAACTAGACTGAAAGGGGGAAGATGTGGGGAGTGCACAGTTAGGCTATTGAGGTCATCAGAGGAGAGAGGAAATAGCTACAGGATAAACTGCTTTTGACCAGTCAAAAGTCATAGGATGTAATGGAGCTGTTGACCCCCATGACAGTTATCACAGCCCATCCACAAGTCAGCATGTCATCCTGAGAATGGTGTAAAAAACCGTATTTAATAAATTAACATTCTGTAGCAGGTATTTTCTATAGAGAGTGGTTTTTTGTGGGTTTTTTTGCTGTTTTGGGCTGGGGCTGGGTTTGAACCCACCACCTCTGGCAGATGGAGCTGATGCCTTACTCCTTTGAGCCACAGGCACTGCCCACTATAGAGAGTTTTTATTCATAGATATAATCTTATGAATAGATTTTATTCATAGATATTCATAGATATAATTCATAGATATATAGGTACTATACTGAGTCAACATGAAATTGATTAAAATGCAACTCTCCAATAACATTAGAAGTGGCTATATTATTAACATGCTTTCACGGAAACTAGACACCTTCAGCTGTGAAATGGATTATATTTTATGATGTGTCTTGGCAATCTCTCTCTCTTTTTTTTTGGTAGAGTGAAAGTTTGGATGGAAGGAATTGTGGGAAGAGATGAGTATAATTATAAATGCCTTTTGGTGGGGGTAAAAGGATAAGAGAGGGAGAGAGACAGAGATCTTACGACTCACATCTGTCAAGTTGCTGATGCTTTGGTGACGAGATTATTCATTAGTGTATTGTGCCTATGCTGCTGTTTGGAACCTAATGGTCTGTTTGCTTAACAGTAGGATGTCAATTCTTTGAGCACCCATACTACATAAAATTGGTTTCTAAATAAGGGAAAGCAGAGTTAAATATATTGAGTGTTTACTACAATAATTTATTTTTTCATGTTATTACCTCCTCTGGATAGATGCTGTGCTTGAAAGAACAGATTCTGGAGACAAACTCTCTGGGTTCAAATTCTGTCTCCTGCCAGTTATTAGTTATTGTCCTTGGGCACATTTTCTAACTGTGCAATGCTGTGTTTTCTTACCCGTATCTGGAGATGATACTAGTAAATTCCTTCAACAGCGGTTGTGAGGGCTAATATTGGCAAAGCATTTAGAAGACAACTTTGCCCTTAGCAGATGCTCCATGAACCAGTATTTGAACCAAGTTCTGCCACAGTGCCTGGTTTCCTTCCCTCCACCTTGCATGTTGCCTCTTCCCAAAATAAGACCCACATGTTCCCAAGAACTCCCTATGAGTTCTTGCTTTCCCTAATGTATCTATTACATTTATGATATGATGAAAAATCCTGATGAATGCAGGAACTAACGATCCTACAAAACATCAAAGGAGTCCAGTGAAATTTATTGGTTGTTTAGACTTTAGTCAATTTATGATCTTTGACATATACGTACCACAAAGCTTTTGTTACCTAGCATACAATCATAAGGGGAATGAAGCGAAATTTCAAGAACATTAAGTCTTAATTCATGTTGCCCCTCATACTCCTATTTTTGCTCTACCATTTTATTCTCTCTTTAAACTTATAACCAAATATATGGATCATAAATCATAACCATTTGTTAAGGCCACGAGTAGATCTAACTTTTCTTCATTAAAGAAGATGGAATAATAAAGAACAATGTTCTAGTAGCACCAGATACCCTAACTTCACTGTATACATGGCAGTACTCAGTTGGCTTACTCTTCCTGATGAGATTGGATGTTTATTTTAGGTAATATCTGAAATACCAATTTCTAATATCTTCTAATTTTATGGTTTTGGGTAGGAGACAATGAGTAAAAATCAGTTGATTGATTTTATTTCTACAATTTTCTGATTAGTAAAGTTCCAGCATATTCTACATCATCTATTTCACATTCTTTTCTTTGATTTGGCAGTTTGGGACAGAATGAATAGAAATAGATCAGAAGTTCTAGTATAGAGAGGGAAGTGATTCAAAGTCTTGAGGTTTTCTCACAAGGGGCATTTTTACTACTATTATTTAAAGAACCTAATTATTAGCAAGCAGGAACACAGTAGGCATACAACATGCTTTGTAAGTTTGGTGAATACCTTGCTCTTCATTGTTTTAGGTATTATAACCATGGCCTTGTGAGAAACATTCACTGGAGTCAGATATAGAATGTTCCTAAGTAAGAATTTCATGGAAATTTTTGTAGGTGGCTTTATGTAGCTGGAGGATTTCTAATGCTCACGCATGGAACAGGAGCACACAACATACCTTAGGTGCTGCTAAGAGGCCTAAGTAATTTTCACACCTGTTCATTTGAGAGTACTACATGTGACTATAACCCACCTACCTAAAATATTTTAGCCAAACCCCATAACTTGAACACCAGTGAGATCCTAGTTCTAACATCCTGAGCTGTGGATGAAAAAACCATACATTTCACCAAGGAAAAACTAACAGAATTTCCTCAATAGGGCGTTCAGACTAGTGGGAGCTATCATCTGTCAAGTGGTAATTCCTGATTAGATCAATTGAATGCAAGTGGAGCATAACTTCACTAAATCAAACACATCAGCCCACCATCTACGCTAGCCAAAAAATTGTTTTTCATCTTAAATGTGAGATTGATTGTGTGTGTTTTTTGTGTGTGTGAAGAGCTGAATCCCTCCTGCATTATAGCTTGTTTTCTAAAAGCTTGTGAAGTCTGACAATTATGTTTGTGAACTTGTCACCGTGTGCTCATGTTGGCAGCACTGTACAAACATTGTAGGTTAAGTCACAACCTTTGCATATCAGTGTCTCACAGCTGTGTTTGTGTTGCCATGTGGCAGTGTCTGGCTGAGTGGCATTTGTTATTGTTGCTGTGTGTTTTTTGTGTGCCACCATGAGAATATTGGAGCTTGAATTAGAGCAACAAACAGTGGATACTTTTTCTTCCATTCTTGAGATACTTTGCTTAGAAGAATATGTTCCAGCTCCATCCATGTAAACATGAAAGAGATAAAGTCTCCATCTTTCTTTAAGGCTGCATAATATTCCATGGTATACATATACCAGAATTTATTAATCCATTTGTGGGTCAATGGGCACTTGGGCTTCTTCCACGACTTAGCAATTATGAATTGGGCTGCAATAAACATTCTGGTACAGAATCTGGTATTTTTGTTATAATGTGATTTTTGGTCTTCTGGATATATACCTAGTAGAGGAATTATAAGATTGAATGGCAGGTCTACTTTTAGATCTCTAAGTACTCTTCAAACATCTTTCCAAAAGGAACATATTAGTTTGCATTCCCACCAGCAATGTAGAAGTGTTCCCTTTTCTCCACATCCACGCCAACATCTCTGATTTTGGGATTTTGTGATGTGGGCTAATGTTACTGGAGTTAGATAATATCTCAAAGTAGTTTTGATTTGCATTTCTCTGATGATTAAGAGGCTATAACCCAATTATAGCACAAGAATATGGGAAATGGTACAAGGGAGGGGAGGGGGGACGATGGGTGGAGGGAGGGTAATTGGGGGGACCACACCTACGGTGCATCTTAGAAAGGTACAGGTGAAACTTACTAAATGCAGAATATAAAGCTCTTAACATAATAACTAAGAAAATGCCATGAAGGCTATATTAAACAGTTTGATGAAAATATTTCAGATTGTATATGAAACCAGCACACATTGTATCCCATGATTGCATTAATGTACACAGCCATGATTTAATAACAACAACAAAAAAAGAGCATTTTATGATGTCAGAACACAAGTTAGGAGTGCATTGGTGATATACTAGCTTATAAAACGTATATAAAATGTATAAAATTCTGTAATATCATTCTTATGTAACAGTAATAAAAATACTAGACTTTTAAAGCGAAGGTAGTAAATTTAAAAATAAAATTTAAAATAATAAATGACTGGATATCTGGCTCCTCTTCTTATCACTTTTGGAAAATATTACTCCCAGTGAGAAAACTCTGACCCAAGGTATTGGATTACATATTCAAGTACTAAGTTTTGGTGGCACCCTTCCTGGAAGGGTGTAAATAATGGCTTATCCCACTCACAATGGAAGCGTTTCCAAAATTTTCTAAATCTTCTCCCAAAGCAGCTGAAAATAACTTTAATGTGGAACAAATTTATTCCTTTGTAATGGCTACTTTACATCCTGTGTAATCATATGAGGAATTCCCAAAAGATTGGCAGGCTGCAGTTTAAATCCATCAAAAGCATGTGAGAAAATATGAACAGGCAGCTTCTTCTAAAATTCAAAAGTGCTAATGAGAAATGCATATGGGCAATGAAAGGCAAGCCTGCCTTCCCCTCATGCCTCCCAGTAATGAACCCCTCAACATGGAGCTCTGCATTTGGGAAATATTTCTAAGAATTCTCAAAGTTCTGCTCAGGCAGAGATGGAATGTTCATGGGATGCAATGAATGTGCTGTCTAACTCAGGCCATGGGTCTGTCAAGCTTAAATCTGCCATTTGGACTTATACCTTCCTACAACTCTCTGTCACCTGGAGAAGTACTGACATATGCAAATCACTCAGAAAACATTTGAATTGAAATGAATTGACTGAAATATGTTTGCAAGAAGATATTTACTTGCCTTCATTTATTCTAAGAATGCATCACAAATCAAGACAATTTCTGTCTCTTTTTTTGGCACCCAAAACTTCATGGGTAGGGCACCAGCCACATACACCATCCCAAACCTGCTAAAGAACAATGACAACTACAATCAAAAAATAGTCAGACCTTGGTGCAGGCATCTGTAGTCCCAGCTACTTGGGAGGCTGAGGCAAGAGAAAAACTTAAGCCCCAAAGTTTGAGGTTGTTGTGAACTGTGATGCCACAGCACTCTACTGAGGGCAACGTAGTGAGACTCTGTCTCAAAAAGAAAAAAAAAGACAATTTCTCAAAAGACAAAAAGACATTTCACCTAGGACATTTACACTCACGTGCTTATAGCAGCACAATTCACAATCACAAAGATGTGGAAACAACCCAAGTGCTTTGCAAAACATGACTGGATTAATAAATGGTGGCATATGTATACCATGGAATAGTATTCAGCCATTAAGAAGATGAAGACTTTGTATCTATTGTAACAGCCTGGACTGATTTGGAGAATATTCTCCTAAGCATCACAAGAATGGGAAAATACCATCACAGGAACTCAGTACCGATTTGCAACTATTGGATTAACAATTACATGCTCACATGAGAGAAAAACTAAATTAAATTCAAATGCAGGGAGAGAGGGAAGGGGTTCAGTCACTTTTCATCCAGTGGGTACAGTGCAGGGGTATATGGCACACTTCCTGGGTGAAAGATACAACAGCAATGTAGACTTTCACCCTCCAAAGGCAATTTATGTAACTTAAACATATGTACCCTCATATCAATTCACCTGGAATAAAAAAAAACATCTAGACCATTTCACATGGTTACACCTCCAGGTATTTCATGAATTTCTGAAGCTCTTTTAAAAGTCCTTTCATAAGCACACAGAGAAAAGATACAAATCTCTTGTGTACTCTCAATAAATAGATGTCGCATCAAGAAATATAACTAAGGTAATGGTAGAAAATGGTTTTATGTATACTTTTTCTGAAAAGGGCTTTTCTTTAAGATTTTTGCTGTCCTAGTGCTTTTAATTGGATATTGTTTTAAATTTTAAAGCTGCTGGTTCAGGTTCTTTCTGATATTAATGGTTCTGAATTTCACGTTGCCACCGTGTCTGTAAGATGTGCAGAGAATCCATAGTTCTCTTTCTTTAACTGCTCTGCTATCGTGTGATCTTGAAGAAGTTTTTTAATTCTTTTTAGGTCTCAGTTTACCCACCTTTAATAAGGAACTAAATAATGCAGAGATTTTTTAAAATAAGATTTGAATAATAGATGTCTGAAAAAGCTTTTAAATTTAGGACTTGAAACCGCTGTATAGTTGGTGGTGATAATAATAGTAATAGCCTGAATTAATGGAGAACTTTTCTTCCAAAAGCTCTAATCACTTTTACATTATTCTTCCATTTGTCCTCAAAATACCCTTAATTGGTAAGAATGAGAGAGTCTCCACACCCTCATTTTGCAGATAAAAAATGAAGCAGATGATGTTGGAATGAGTACTAATTTTCAAAAACAGTATTTCTCATTCCAGGAACGCTTCCTGCTTTGAAACTGGCACAAAAGTATTTTCCCCACACACTATGTACAAGTGGGGAAACTTGCCACAAAGCCTGCCTCCACAAGTTGTGTGTGCCATTAATTCATCTCTTAAATTGGATAAGAAACCATCTTTTGCAGTCATCACTTTTTTCCCCATTGAATGCTGTGCTTCTGTTTAGAAGGTGATTATTATGTTTGTGCTCAATGCAATCAGTGAATGGAGAGATCCGGGTTATTTCTGCCCCCATAAAACTGATCACATTGTCATAGTCCTGGAGAAGCACCTGCAAGGTACATACCAATACCATTACGCTGCCACACGAGTTACCATATGTTGCCATTATGGTTTTCGGATGACTTCCACCTGTAGCAGTGTGTAACTGAAAACCAATCACTCCTCTCCCGAGAACATCACAGTTCCTGCTGCTGAAATGGAAATTGACAGGAGGAGTTGGATACAGCTGTACCTGATCGTCTGGGGATAAATTATTTTGTGTAATTGTTAGAGCCTTGCTAAGACCTAATGGAATGAACATGTTGTTTTCCACACCCGTGGGTATGGATAGTCCTCACAAATATTATGTGCTCAGATTGAAAGTGGTGTGAGACTGTCAGTCTGTTGACAATGAGAAAAATTAATTTGAACTGCTGATAAGGAAAGGAAACATACACGATGAATTAAATTTAATAGACTGAAAAAAATTAGTTTCTTCTTTCTATTTCCGTGTGGGAATATGTCAGACTTCATTTAACTCAAATAACTGCAGATATCAAAGACGGCTACCTTGCAGCCTCTGTCACAGAATTCTGTGTGGCGATATGGTGCACCTGCCATGGGCACTGTTTTGGTCAGCCTCATAGCTTTTAAGGCAAAATGGAATGATGTGTGTCCCGAGCAGTAAGCAGAGTGCTTGGTTGTCAGTGACAGATATGACATTGTTTCTAAGCAGAGGAGGCAGCCCAGACCTGTTGAGCTGTGCCCTCCTGAGGACCCCAAAAGAATGCTCTGATCTCTGAGAAGGGAGGGTTATCCAATTAGGATCTCACTCAGAATAATGTTTGCGCTTTTAATTTTCTGCAATTACTATAATTCCCAGGAAAATCATGGCATAGATTGTGGAGTTTTTTGTTTTGTTTTGTTTTTGGTAGCCTAACAGCTAACTAGAATAGGTTTTAGCCATTGTCATCAAAGTCCTCACTATTTTTCTGTCAGTTTATTAACACGAATAACTTCATTGTTTCCGTGAAAATGTTACAAGCATCTTAAAAATTTATAGTTTGAAAAAAAGACAAGGTAAGTGAACATATTCAAGTATCATCACCATCAACAATGGATGAGCATCAGTCAAGATAGCGCTCTAAGCAGATAGGTAGAGAGATGGATAAAAATAAAATTGAAGAAACTCTGTAATGGGTTATGCTCTGTATATGATTTTAAGATTAACTATTCAGTTGAATTGTACTTGAAGTTAACAAAGGAAGCTGACTGAACCTAAAAGAATTGAAATTCAGACTCGTCCTGTGCAAAAAATATTAGAATCTGAAAGTGTGCAAGGTTAAGAATAAGAAGGATGAAGAACTTAAGAAGCTGAAGTTGCAATGCTTATTATACCTACAAGTTTGAAATTTAGACTTCATCTGTTGACTTCCTGCTATGAACGAGGAGGAAATTAGGACATTTGTACCCTTTGATACCCTCACTCACTATTTTTTATTAGTTACATGATTATGTTTTTACATTATCAAGGCTTATAACATTTATCTTTTGCTGGGTAATATTAATCCCCACAGTTCCATGATAGTTATTGGATATTTAAATTAATAGAGAGCTCAAGTCTTTCTGCTGTAGGTCTTCTACTTTTAGCTTTTTGCTGTCATTTATTACATTATAGGCTGGACCTATTAAGCGGCAGCCATCCCCCTCAACCCAGCATAATTTTGAACCTCAGTTCTAGAGAATGGATTGTTCCTGCTCCTTAGTTCATGCTCCTTGAAAAAAGATGTGTTATTAGCATTATTTTATTATTGTTATTGTTGTTATTATGAGTTCCCTTTTATTCCACAAAGTCATTTGCTTCACCCTTAACTCACAATCACGTGTTTGCTGTGTGTGTCGAGCATTTGAAGCATATGAGCTTCCTTGCTTGTCGAACATGGAATTCTGTTTTTACATAAGTGACACTGTGCGAAGAACCTGGTTAAATCTCTTACTTTTTACTGTATGTGATATCTGTACACATATCCATATTTCTCAATATATAATCTGGTTTGTTGCTTTTACCATGGCACACTATTCTGTATAAATTGTTGACCAAAATGGGACATGTTTGAGGCTGAAAAGGGCCCTGTTAATAGTTATACCTGAACAGTAGACGTACACTGGGACTGACCCAGTAACACGTGAAGCTGTGTGTCACCTCACTCTTCGTGTACTTCTCTGCACGTTTTAGTTTTTCAAGCCTGTACTCGCAGTCACCTAGGCTGTTTTCAACTTTCTGCCACCACTGACCACGCTGAGATGGACATGCCTGTGTGTGTCCATCATGCAACTGAGTGAGAATTTCTTTGGAATTTTTACGTAGAAATTGCCAGGTAAGAGTCATCCGTGTGAAAGACTGGACTAGTAGCCTGTTTGTGCTCCAGGAAGAATGTAGCTGTGTAAACTTGACCGTCAGTGCATGAGGGTTCTATGTCTTTATGTACATCTGACAGCCAGCATTAGACAGCTCTCCAGTTTTTCCCAATTAGATGGCCTTAAAGTGGCGCTGACACGCAGCAGCATTCGTGGATTTGATTAAACAAAAAATATAAGAATTTCTGTTCAACTAAGGATACTACGTGCAAAGTTAACAAAAAACCAAAGATGATAGATTGGGAGTTGTCTACGGTCTATCACTAACAAGGGAATCGTATTTAAAATGCTCACAAATCAAAAAGAAACATAAAAGCGTTTTAGTTTGTAAAAGTCAATGTAGTTTTAATTTTCTAAATACTAATGAATTTGAGCTTGTTTACTTTTGAGCTTCTTTCATGTAACTTAGCCTGTTTTTCTGTTTCTTCCTTCATATAACTTAACCCATTTTTCTATTTTAGAGATGGGGGTTTATTTTGTCATGTAGGCTGGAGTACAGTGTCTCAGTCATAACTTTGAACTCCTGGGCTACATCAATTCTCCCACCTCACCCTCTGCCTAGCTAATTTTTAATTTTTTATAGTGTGAAGTTTCACTGTGTTGTTCAGGATAGTCTCAAACTCATGATCTCAAGAGATCCTCCCACCTCATCCTCCCAAAGTGCTGGGATTATAGGTGTGAGCCTTCACATTCAGCCCCATTTTTAAATTGGGTTTCTTATTTTTATGTTTTATAACAAGTCAATTTTCTCAACATTATTTACTAGGAAAATATTTCTCAATTGATGTAAAGTGCCAACTTTATCATATATATATATATATATATCTATCTTGAAACACTTTTTTCCTGTTCCAGTACCATATTGTGTGTTTTACTATGACTCTGGTGTGTTCTAAAAATAACTCTTAGGGCAAGTGCCCTGTCTTTGCTTCTCTTTGTAATGTTGAGCCAACTATTCTCAGAACTTTCATCAAAATTTTAAAATAAGTGTTAGGATAAGTGTATCAAAATCCTTCAAGAACCCAGTTGGAATTCTGATTGTGGTTTCACTGAAATTTACATTGATGAGAGGACTGGCCACTTCAGTTGTTCTCATTGACGAGCATGAGATAACCATTTGTTATATTTTATCTTAAGTCCTTCAGTAGGTTCACAGTTTTTCTCCATAAGAGACTCATGAATTCTTTTTAAATTCCTGCAGACTTCATACATTTGCTGCTATTATGAATGATTTCTTAATTATAAGTTATACTTTCTAATAGTTAATTATTGTAGAAAATACCACTTTTTATTATTATTAAATCATGCTTGTGTGCATAAATGCAGTCATGGGGTACAATGTTCTGGGTTTATATACAATTTGAAATATTTTCATTGAACTGGTTGACGTAGCTTTCATGGCATTTTCTTAGTTATTGTGTACAGACATTTATATTCTGCATTTAGTAAGTTTCACCTGTACCCTTCTAAGATGTACCATAAGTGTGGACCCATCAATTACTCTCCCTCCACCCATCCTCCCCCCTCCCCTCCCCTCCCTTGCCCCTTTCCCCAATTCCTGTGCTGTAATTGGGTTATAGCTTTCATATGAGAGCTATAAATTAGTTTCATATGAGTACATTGAATACTTTTTCTTCCATTCTTGGGATAC
>CAUYON010120255.1:0-36965 GCA_963573935.1 Arctocebus calabarensis
AGTCTCACTTTATCGCCCTGGGTAGAGTGCCGTGGCGTCACACTGCTCACAGCAACCTCCAGCTCTTGGGCTTAAGCGATTCTCTTGCCTCAGTCTCCCAAGTAGCTCCTCAGTCGCCCGGCTATTTTTTTGTTTTGCAGTTCGGCCAAGGCCAGGCTTGAACCCGCCACCCTTGGTATATGGGGCCAGCGCCCTACTCGTTGAGCCACAGGAGCCGCCCGGAAAAATTTATTTTTTCTGAGATCACTATGCCATGAACTTTAAGGAATATCCATGCTGATAAATGAAGGTCCAGAACAGGAATATCCACGCTGAGAAATTAAGGTCCAGAAGTTTTTCTAGAAGGCTAATGAATTTATGGGATACAAAATAAGTCTGAAGTGACACTTTTTTAAATGGGCTAAAAATATTTCCACACAAAAAATGTTTCCCACAAAAAATAAATTATAAGTAAAAATTTATAAAACAGATGACACAATAAGAAACCATAAGTAACTAAAAGTATATTTAAAACTTGAAATGATAGAGTAACCAAAGATTATAAAAATAATTTTAGCTAACAATAAAAAAAGAAAAATATATATAAACTAATTTTAAGGAGACTTATACAAATAGAAATTGAATGGGTATATATAGAAAAGAAAAAAAACAGAATTCTTACAAATGAAAAAGAGAGCCAGTGCAATAAAAACAACACCTCAGAGAAGGAGATACCTCCGTGCATCGCTTTGAAAGAGCCTGCGTAACTACACAGCAATCTGAGGAAATTACAGAGAATGCATTATAGAGGGAAGGAAATGTACTAAAATGAGAGAGAATATGAAAACTGAATAGAAGGAAAAAATACTTTAAGAAAATTTACCCCAAATGAAGAACAAATGCTTCTAGACCAGTGGTTTCAACTTTCTTAATGCCTCCTAATGCTGTGACCCTTTAATACAGTTCTTCATGTTGTGGTGACCCCCAAACTTAACATTATTTTTGTTGCTACTTCATAACTGTAATTTTTCTACTGTTATGAATTGTAATGTAAATATTCATATGCAGGATGTATTTTAATTGTTACAAAGCAGTTGCAACCCACAGGTTGCGAACCTCTGCTAGTTTTTTAGTAATTTAGCATTGCCCGCTCTAAAAAACCAATACAAACACCTAGGAACATACATACTTCAGGATGGGAATTACGTTTGTGGATGAGATGATAAAAAATAAGCATATTTTAAGCAAGATCAGAAATATCAGTTTCTCAGAAAAAATTTCTTCCATCAGAGGTGAATAGAATCAAATGTAAACATCTATTAGATATAGGTGATGTGTTCACATAGTACTTTTTGCAACTTTTTCTGATTATTTAATATTTGAAATTTTTAACAATTAAAAAATAATGAAGTTAACAAATTAGACATGATAAAAGCCGTTTTGATTCAAAGGAAGTATCAAAAGACTAGACTTCAGTCATCCTATTTATTTGCCATGTGAAATTTATTCTTGAAGAACTGTAGTATAAATTTTTTGTATTTTAGTAATATATAGGTTAGGTCTATATATCAGAAAGACAGAAAAAGAAAACTTATAAATAAAAAAGAAAATCACATAAAGTCCACTTTACCTGAAGTTAATTAGAACAAAAATAACATGTTAAATGTGAGTCATTTTAAAATAAGATACAAAATTTCAGAGATGAATATGAAAAATATTGGGCGTGGAGGCTCACACCTGTAATCCTCATACTTTGGGAGGCCAATGCAGGAGGATCACTTAAGGTCAAGAGTTTGAGAATTAAATAGAAAAAAAAATTATGTTGTAAAATAATACAAAAATCATGACAAATCGGTTATTTTGTTTTACCTCGTATTTATTCATGTGATTCTTACAATTTCAAACAAGAATTGTGGAGGAAAGTATGAATTAATGTAAATGTATGATTTTTGATAATTGTACACCATCATGAAGTAGCACACTTCACATTTGACTTTCTCAGTCCAATCATAAAGAGGATCATGTTTAAAAAGAGAAATATCGAGACCTGTCATCAATTTCCCCAAGGAAATTTTGATTTCCTCTTGGATACTCAAATTAGATTCTTTTAAAGAATATATTCCACATGTCGTTTCTATTTTTAGTTGTCAACTGATCAGACTCTTCCATATTCTCATTTATCAAAGTCACTCATAATGACTTTGTGAAATCTTTCATCAGTTTAAAGATTTGAATTTTAACTGTAGTCAATTTGCATCATATTTAAATTGTATTATAAGTGGTTTATAGCATCTAATAAAAATAACCTATAAAGATCTGCCATAACCATGGAAGATATAAAAATGCTCATGTTAAGCATCAAAGAACATCTTTTTAAAAATTTTTTTTTAAAATGTTGAAACAGATTATAATTTGTTTGGCAAAAATAAATTTATATAAAGAAGTAGATAGTCATTTAAATGTTAAAAGGTTTCAGGAGAGAGAGACTGCAGGATCTAGATAAACTCAGAGGAAATAGAACACAGTGTGAGCCTAAGAATCTGAATTTGAAGGAAAAACTTAGACAAGATCTCATAACAGCATTATTGTTTTTAAGCCCCCGTTAGTCTCACACAATGATAATTTGCATTACTTTCCTATTTTAAAATTTGAGATTAATATGAACAAACAAGGTTCCTGTTGTGTTGGTGCCCCTCACCCAGGGAATGTGCCATATACAATTCCGTTGTGCCCCTTAGGTGAGAGTTTACCATTTATCCTCCCTCCTCCTTGAATTAAATTGAGTTTTACTCTTGTGTGGGCATGAATTAGATCATCCACTATCTTCATATTAGTATTGAGTACATTCTATACTTGCCTTTCCATTCTTGCTATACTTTCTAAAGAGAATGTGTTCCAACGCTATCCAGGTTAATACAAAAGATGTAAAGTCTCCATCTTTTATGGCTGAATAGTATTCCATGGTATACATATACCACAGTTCATTAATCCATTCATGGGTTGATGGGCACTTGGGTAGTTTCCATATCTTGGAGATTGTAAATTGAGCTCCAATAAACAATCTTGTGCAAATGTCCTTATGTTAAAATGATTTTTTTTTTTCTTCTGGGTAGATGCCTAGTAATGAGATTGTAAGATCAAATGGAAGATCTATTTCGAGTTCTTTGAGGATTCTTCATATTTTTTTTCCAAAGAGGCTATCTTAGTTTGCAGACCCACCAACAGTGTAAAAGTGTATCCTTTTCTCCACAACTTTTCCAGCATCAGCAGCTTTGGGATTTTGTGATGGGGGCTATTATCACCAGGGTTAAGTGATATCTCGAGGTGGCTTGAATTCACATTTCTTTAATAATTAGGGATGACGACCATTCCTTCATGTTTGTTAACCATTTTTCTGTCTTCTTTAGAGAAGGATCTGTCTCTTGCCCAGTGATAGATAAGATTATTTGCTTTTTTCCTGTTGATAAACTTGAGTTCTCTATAGATTCTCACTATCAACCCTTTGTCAGAGTCATAACATGCAAACATATTTTCCCATTGGGAAAGTGGTCTATTTGCTTATTTGTTGTGTCCTTAGCTGTGCAGAAACTTTTAAGCTTTACTAAGTCTCATTTATTTATTTTTGTTGTTGTTGAAATTGCCAATGGAGTCTTCTTCATAAAATCTTTCCCCAGGCCAACATCCTTGAGAGTTTTTCCCATGCTTTCTTCTGAGATTGTTGCCATTTCATGCCTTAGATTTAAATCTTTTATCCATCTTGAGTCAATTTTTGTAAGTAGTGAGAGGTGCAGGTCCAGTTTCAGTCTTTTACGTGTTGTTATCCAGTTCTCCCAGCACCATTTATTGAATAGAAAGTCTTTTCACTAGGCTTATATTTGGTTTATAAAAGATCATATGATGATAAGAGGTTGGTTTCATCTCTAGGTTTTCTATTCTGTCCATATGTCTATGTCTCTATTTTTGTGCCAATACCATGCTGTTTTGATAACTGTGGGCTTGCAATATAACCTGAGGTCTGGTAGAGTAATGCCTCCAGCTTTGTTTTTATCACTAAGAATTGTCTTGGATATATACTTTTTTCTGATTCCCTACAAAACAAAGAATTATTTTTTCTACTTCTTCAATGTATGATGTTGGTATCTTAATGGGTATTGTATTAATATACTGCATTAATGTACTACTTTGGGTGGTATAGATATTTTAACAATGTTGATTCTTCCCAGCCAACAGTATGGTATGTGCTTCCATTTGTTAATACATTCTGCTATTTCTTTTCTTGCAGTTTTCTAATTTTCTTTGTAGAGATATTTTACTCCTTTGTTAGATAAATTACTAGGTATTTCATTTTCTTTGAGGCTACTATGAATGGAATTGTGCCTTGCTTTGCTTCTCCATTTGATGTTATTAACATACACAAAGGTTACTGGTTTGTGGATATTGATTTTATACCCCAGGACATTACTGTATTTTTTGATCACTTCCAGGAGTCCTGTGATTGAATATTTAGTTTTTCCAAGTATAAAGTCATATCATTGGCAAAGAGTGAGAGTTTGACCTCCTCTGCCACCATTTGGATTTCCTTTATATCCTTTTCTTGTCTGATTGCTTGGCTAGAACTTCCAGCACTATGTTCAATAGTAGTGTGTCCTTGTCTGGTTCCAGTTCAAAGTGGAAAAGCTTTTAGTTTTACTACATTCAGTATGATATTGGCTGTGGGTTTTTCATTGATAGCCTGTATCAGTTTAAGAAATGTGCCATCTATAGATATTTTCTGTTGTTCATGTTAGAAAACAATCCTGAATATTTAAACCATACTAATTTTATAAATAGTTGATGGTACACGTGTACACACATATATGTGTATATTCTGCCACTATCTCTTAGTACTGGATTACATGATGCATAACTACAGAAGAATACAGATTTTAAATGAGACTTTGGAGCAGAGCTTAGTGACCTAAAACAATCCAAGAGTCAGACTGTGCTACAGATATGGTTTATTTTTTTTTATATTATATTTCCAAATAAACAAAAACTCTATTCTTTAACAAATCTTTCAGACACCTACTTTATCATTTAGCAAAATAATCTTTTATGGCACCATGTGGGGAGCATAATGAAGCCAGCTGCAATTACATTGTTCTCAAAAAGGGCCATGGCAGAGCTGTCCTATCCTGGAAGCTATGACCTACACATGCTGAGCCAGGTTCTTCCTGGGTGCCAGCTGCTCTTCTGTTCAGGACACATGTTTGTGCTAACTTGCTCTGGTCTCTAGTATATAATTTGGAGTCATTCCCTGATTTGGAATTTGCTATGACTAGTCCTAAATTAGATTAAATATCCTAAAGGCTTGAAGAAGTTAATATAGTAATAATTGCATTATTATATATATAATACTGTATATTGTCTTGTATATATAATACTGTATATTAAAATAATATATGGACAATAGCAAATAAGAAATTAACATTAACCTCAGAAAGGCTAAGAACCACATGTATTAATTTTAACCTTCCTCAAACTTTAAATACATAAAGCTCCCTGGATGCTTTGTTTCCTCCTGCTCCTGCCTTCAATCCTTAAATGTGCTTTCAAGAATGACTCTCACTCTGCTAGAGAATAGACAATTCCTAATGGATTCAAGTTACTCTTGAAAGAAACCACTAAGTGAACGAGAAAAGCAGAATAGTTGTGGAAGAAGTTAGGAAGAGATGTGGCTTTACAAGAAGTCAAAAATGTGCCTGATCCTACGGGTAGCTCTGGAGCATGATGTGCACCCCAGTTTTGTACTGTCCAAGGTGAGGATGTGAAATGGTCACACCTGTGCATCTATCAGTCATTGGCTACATTTAGCCCAGGTGTGGTTGTATAACCTCCCAGGAATCACTGGGTAAGGCATCACCCAAGAGGCCATAACAATGCTTCAGAGCTGGGTGCAGCTGAGAGAAATCAGCACCAAACATCTGTACAGCCGAGGACTGCTGCCTCAACCTAGTCAAAGACATGTGGGCAAAGCATCAGCGGCCTCTAAGGCAGGGGTGGGTGGGGAACCTATTCATACTCCTAAAAGCATATATGGCCTTCTAGGTCCTTAATTGTAGCCTTTGACTGAATCCAAATTTTATAGAACAAACCCTTTCATTTGTATTAAAATATTTCTATCTTTTTATTTTCTTTATTTTATCTTTTTTTTTTTTTTTTTTTTGAGACAGAGCCTCAAGCTGTCACCCTGGACAAAGTGCCATGGCATCGCAACTCACAGCAACCTCCAATTCCTGGGCTCATGCGAGTCTCCTGCCTCTGCCTCCCAAGTACCTGGGACCACAGGCGCCCGCCACAATACCAGGCCATTTTGGGGTTGCAGCCATCATTGTCATTTGGCAGGCCCAGGCTGGATTCGAACCTGCCAGCTCAGATGTCTGTGGCTGGCGCCTTAGCCCATTGAGCCACAGGCGCCGAGACATCCTTTTATTTTTAAAATCAATGTATTCAAAATACCAAAGAAGAAAATTAGTTTCAATAAAATAATCCTTTCAGATTGGCACAGTTAGAATATTAGTTATCCATAAATGGTAAATTGAGGTTGCTACACTCATGATTTTAGCTCTAAATTCCCCCATGTGACTGGCACTATTACTGCCCCAGACTGATTGGTTAGAGTTTATGGGGATCTAGCACTTCAGTCCGTTATCAGCTCTTGAAAGAGGTGCATTGTGTTTCTGCTTGAAATAGAATTTGTGAATAGTTGCACAGCTTGATGGTATTTTTTTAATTCTGCCTGCTTAAAAGCCCATGATATCAAACAAGACCAAGAGAACACTGAAGTAAGAAATACAATTAAGTAGTGGGGTTTGGAAATTGCAATAGTATCTTATTTCTGCCAAATAGAAGATGATTTGCTTGCTTTGTATTATTGTGATATGAACATTAAAGAAATTTGATGGTCATGAGCATTATAACCTTTGTAAGAACCATAAATATTTTAAATTAAAGGGAGAGGTACAAAAGGTTCTATTTCAAAAATTAGAACATGAAAAGTAAAAGCAAAGGCAGTTTTTTTGAGCAGCAATAAGACATGGAAATAAGGACACTAAAGAAATTTATAAAGGGGGCGGCACCTGTGGCTCTTTGAGTAGGGTGCTGGCCCCAAATACCAAAGGTGGCAGGTTCAAACCTGGCCTCGGCCGAACGGCAAAACAGAAAAATACCCAGGCGTTGTGGTGGAACACCTGTAGTCCCAGCTACTCTGGAGGCTGAGGCAGAAGAATCACCTAAGCCCAGGAGTTGGAGGTTGCTGTGAGTTGTGTGACACCATGGCGCTCTACTGAGGGTGATAAAGTGAGACTCTGTCTCTACAAAAAAAAAAAAAAAAGAAACTTATAAAGTAGCTGACATACTTGAAGAAAAAGAGAAGCCATTCGGTGCTGCAGACATTGGGAAAGAGGCGTGTCCAAGTTGTAGGATGCTTAAAGCCCAATAAATGGTTCAAGTACAAACCACTTCTCTTTCAAGGAGAACCATAACTCATCAGCCTTCAACTCAACATAACTTCATGCAAAAAATAAAAGGAAAACATGTATTATTTAATCGCTTTGGATGAGTCAGCTGATACTACTGACTTGGTGCAAGTTTTACACATAATTCAGGTCATAACAGATTTTCTTTGCTATATAGTGTTGTCGCTTTGGACCCTTTTCAACAGAACACAGGGAATGGTTATCTTCAATAACTTTCAAGATAAATTTCATGAAGTTGGACTCAATTTGGCAAATTTAGTGAGTGAATGTATAGTCAGGGCTCCTTCCATGACAGGTAAACATGAAAGGTTTATTGCACAGACAAATAAGTATTAACAGATCCAAATGCTCTCATTTCTTTCCATTGTATCTTACATCAACAAAATCACTGTGCAAAGCTACTGTTTTGAGTGACAGTTTGGAACACATTGTAAGTGTCATTAACTAAATGTGTGCAAATGCAACATGCTCTGTCAAGTGGTACCATACTTTTTTTTTAACATGCTAAAGCTAAATGATGAAGTGTTCAGTGTTGATTTGCCATATAATTCTAAAGTGTGTTGGCTCTCCAAGGAACAGATGTTAGTCAAAATTTTATCCCTGAGAGAAGAGTTAAACTTTATGAAGAACAGAATCAGCAATGTGAATGATTGAAAGAAGACTTCTATAGGAATGCTGAATTTCTGTGTGGTATTATGCCAAGTCAAATGACTTGAATATTTCCTTGCAAGGTAAAACTAAGTCTGCCTATGACGTATGGCAAAAAAAGCATTTTTTAAAAAGTTATCTTTTCTTCAAAACATTTGTCCAAAAGGAAATTTTGCATGAACACTTTCCCAAATTAGCAAAGATCAATGACGACCAGGGTAGTATATGCAAATCATTTGAAGAATAGGCAGGTGTTATAGACCTATTAATCGGAGAATACAATTACTGGTTTAATGAATTGAGAATCATGACATCACACTCAAATTAGCATTTCAGCCTCACCTGGTTGATATCACCAAAGCACCTAAAGAACTATAGATAAAATTGATTGAGCTCTTAGTATATGACATTTTAAACTCATTGTTTGATGCTAAGAAAAATCCAGTTGAAATATGAGAAAATGCAGTAGAACACCCATGCCTTTGGCAACATGCCCCAAAATGCTTTCTTGCTTTGCAACCACTTATTGCTGCAAACCTACATTCTTCTACCTGACCCGAATCAAGACCTGTTAAAGGTCATAAATTGCTGATATCCATCTAGAGCAGCAGTCTAGATGCTGCGATCCACAGGAACTATATTAAAGGGTCGCAGCATTAGGAAAGTCGAGAGCCACTGATCTAGAGGATCAGTTGTGGAACTCCATGCTGCAACCAAATTTCGAAATGCTTTCCAACAAAAAGCAGACACAATAAAGAAAGAAAGAAAGTTAACTTTAAAATAAAAAAATAGGATCAAATGGCAGAGCTATTTTTAGATCTCTAAGTATTCTCCAAATATCTTTCCAAAAGGAATGTATTAGTTTGCATTCCCACCAACATATGAAGGCTAAAACCCAATTATAGAACAAGAATACAGGGAAAAGGGAAAAGGAGGGGGGAGGGGGGAGGATGGGTAGAGGGAGGACAATTAGTGGGATCACACCTATGGTGCATCTTAGCAGGGTACTGGTGAAACTTATTAAATGTAGAATATCAATGTCTTCATACAGTGATTAAGAAAATGCCATGAAGGCTATCTCTAACAGTACGATCAAATTATTTCTGATTGTATATGAAGTAAGCACATTGTGCCCCATGATTGCACCAATGTACACAATTTATGATTTAATAAAATTATTAAAAAAATAAAATTAAATTAAAAAAATAGTTTTTCCTTTTTGAAATTATTAAGTGCACAGTACTTAGATTGTTACAAAATAACAGACATTTTTAAAGTATATGTGGTTGAAGTTTCTTGATGTGGTCTTATTTGATTATAGCTAAATTAATGTCCCCTTCTAATAGTAAAAGTCCCTTGAACACATATCTACCCAGGACCTAAGTGACTTGTTGGAGATGGAGCAAAATAGAATCATGGACTTTATTCTTCAGAACATAAATGTCATTGAAAAGACAGGATATGTATACATAAAAGATAAACAATAAAAATAGGTTTTAATTTTAGCATAAACTATTATACCAAATATGACATCCTGTGACTGGTTACAATAATATCTTTTATCCTTGGGTTAATCTTACCTAGGTCTACATTTTATGTGTAAAGAATCAGAACTGTTTAAAATTAGTTTTCCTCACAATTAAAGCATTGAAAGACATTCAAATTCAAGCTACAGAGAAAAAAATTATTCAAATGAGTTTGATAATTTTTGAAGAAGAAAAGTATCTTTAAAACAGGGAGATGTTTGAATATGTCAGGGTAAGGCAGTGATGTCAAAGCTCCCACCTGTATCTCTCACACACCAAGACCACGTATCCAGCATCCAGAAGGGCTTCAGTCTTTCCCTTCTCCCACCCCCATCCTCATTGTCAGTCTTCTGCCTCCTCCTCTGCCCACTGCAGAACGACCATGATGGCTGGAATCCCTCTATATGCATGAACTTCTGTGCTGCCTTCCTTAGCTTTGCCCAGAGCACAGTTGTCCAGGATGACCCCAGGTGAGACATTCAGCTCTGTCCCTCCTCTCTGGGTCCCAGGAGTTCAGCCTCTATTCCTCAACCCATGCCTCAATCTTCCCCCCATCCAGGCTCGTCCACCTCTTCTCCTGGGAACCAGGTGGGCCAGTCACTGTGTCTGTACATCAAGATGTGCCCTATGCCTTTCTGCCCATGTGGTACATGGAAACCATGACCCAGGACCTCCCATCACCCCCTAAGACTTCCTCTCCCAAGTACTGATCCTATAGAGGGGCTGGTCCAATCTCTGTGTGCACAGATGATAAAGATACATTTGTAAGGTTAAAAAAAAAAATAAACCTTACACATGAACATTCAATTGAATGAGAATTATTTTATTAAAATGTGCCAAATACCAACACAAGTTGAAGAATGTTTTACCAGAATTACTACAGTTCCATGTATCTTCTGATATTCATTTTATATTGTTCTGAGGCATTGCAGTATTTCAGGTCTCATAGTTATTTTGTCCTAACCATGAAAAACTTCCTTTTTTCTATAAAATAAGCATAGGTAGACACCAGATATTTGCAGAAAATCCTCTTATAAGGTAGCATTTTAGGGTTGAATTAAATATTAATGTCAGACAAATATCATTTGATATCCAAGTAATTTTCATGACTTGGAAAATGTCATAGAATTATAATATTCATATTTCTTGAAGACAACTGAAAAAACAAAGTTTATGATTATTTACAATAGAAAGATGTGTGTCCTAAAGTTCACCACCGTTCTAGTATTTATCATTAGGACTGCTCCTGATTACTATTCATTTGTAGTTTCACAAATGATAACAAAAATTTGCTATTATGAGTTTTCCTCACCAAAATAATTGGTAGTTATTTTTTAGAACATGAGATGAATGATACAAAGCCCATGTGATGAATTATTACAAGCACCTTATATCAGGGTCTTAATAGTTAGTTGAAGAAAAATAATATGGACAAAAATCTGCTCTCTGCCACATGAAAAGTCAAGTACCTGCATGGAAACTTAATATTTTCAAGAAGGAATATTTTTCTTCTTACTTCAGATACCAACATTGATTTGTGTATATTCTGTCAATATAATCTGGAACAGTATTTCCAAAGTACTGTGCTCCGAATAAGAGAAGCTTTCCACACACATGCTGCTCACAGGCCACAGTCCAATTTCCTTGACTGCTAAGTGCTGAATCAGAGCTGTCATCGAAGCACAATGTGTAAAAGCTATTTCAGTATTTTACAGTTTACACTTATGGTCATAGAAGTCACATTTTCCTGGTGTTCATCATATAAAATATCAAAAAAGTAAGTCTAGAAAATCAGAGTAAAAATTCAAGAACACAAAGTTTTGTCACAAAAAAAAAAAAAAAAGGCAATTGCCAGCATTAGGAAGGCATGCTTCAACTTACCTTTTTCAGTATTACCAAAGAAAATTTCCATAGAATTAGTGTGACTTTTTAAGAAAAGTTGATAAACTGACTTATTCAGAATGAATCAAGGTATAACCTATGGTAGTATATTAAACTATTTAGGACATTTTTAGAAATTTTAGGTCCAAATTCTTTATTTTCTTAAAATAGAAAATGGTCAACAATACATCCATTTCAGTGTCATTTGTAGGGGCTGTTTTATAAATGGAACTTTATGTTGGAATAAGAACAATGTAAACTAAAAATTTATACCCTCATCTGAATTTGAAATTGAAAATAAATTTTAAAAACTCAGCATAACATAAAAAAAGATTTGTGCATATCTCTAAATGAAAAAATAAGTGCCTAGACAAAAAAAATTGCAAAAGTATGAGACCCAAAGAAATAATAAATACTTGAGATGATAAATATCCTAATGACTCTGATTTCTTTAATAAACATTGCATGCCTGCATCAAAACTTCACAGGTCCTCTATCAATGTATACAGGTATTATATATATATAATTAAAAACAAAACATTCTTTGAAAGTATGGAACACTTACAGCTGCCTTAGGGCCTCTGGCTTTCTTTACTAACTCAACTTTGACCTCTGAGGTGCTTTCACCTTTAGAAACAGCAAAAAGACATTGAAATATGAGTTCAGTGAAAAATCACAATCAGTAAATACAAAGACACATAGTAGAATGATATAAATCCTGCAGAATATTTTATAAAAATATATTTATATGTATATAGTAAGCGATAGTAAGTGTATGTGATTTGACATGCTAGATTCTTAGTTCCCTAAAGACTTTCAGAAGATGCTTCTCAGAGCACTTCCTATGGGTTGAGGACCCCCCAGGAATCCCACGTGTGCACCTGCCATGAGAAGAGAAGGTCAGGGAAAGCTGTCTTGCTGCAGTTCCATTATCTGCATTAACATCACCTCACTGTCTCCAGAATAAATGCAGCCTTGATGGTATAAGTGCCTCTCGTCACAGTCTGGCAGTGGCTAGCCTCTCTCGGTCTCTGTCTTTAAGTATGAATTGTGTATTCACAGGTTATATTAACTCTATTCCCAGAGAAGCAGGTTAACCTTTGTGGTCAGAGGTGGCCTTGCTCAGTTAGAGGAGAGTATTACTTATAAGTAGCAAAAATAAACTGTCAAGATATCAATAGACTTCATAACTATTATGGATGGGCGAATCTTACCAGATACATCAGGGAATGATTTGTCTTCAGTAATATAGAAGGATTATGGTTTGCCGGCAAATGGTATCATTGGAAATTATTTAAAGTATAGTTATTCCCCTTGGAAGTTCAACATGTGATACTGGAGAAAAATATGATTATCTACCCAAATAATACTATTTTAAAAGTAATCTTTGTAGAGCTAGAAGGTTCTTAAACTTCATCATTCAGTTAAAGCTTTATGTCCCAGGGATAAACCTGCTAAATTCAAATGAGAGTGCAGGTGTTTGGGGTATATGTCCATGACTTACAAGACAGCAGAGCAGTATTTGTGTGTTCATGTGTGTGCTTTTCTGTATGTGTGTGTGTAAGAGAAAGGGAGAAAGTTCCAAATTTCACTATTAATAGACCTTCATAAATTACTGAGATAAAAACATTTCCATAAAAATAAGATGCTCCCTTTTTATTTTTTCCCCTCTAAGCATACTTCACTTAGGAATGAGTACTAAAAAGTGAACCCCAGCACAAATTTCCTTAATTTCCTGTGTCCAAGGTGACACAGAAGAAATACCTTGTCACTATTTGATTGTTTACTCTGTATATACCAGACATGAATGAAAGTTCACTTTTAGCAATCTCTGTTTATTCAATTTATTTTATGCCAAACAGAATTACTGAGAGAATCCGTCCATTATTTCAACCATTCCAATGCAGTTAACCATGAAGTGTCCTTGCAAAATGATATAAATAAAACATTCCTCCTCCTTTATATAAATGGCTTACAATAAGATGATCCATAGTTACTAGCACCAAGCATAGGAGTGGAATTGGCCAATGCCTAGGAATTTCAATGCTATGTCACACTGGTTCAGAACAGGTCCTTCTTTGAAAAAAAAGTATATGGTATGATGTTTTCCATTTAGATTAAAGCTTCAAGAAGAATAACTATTACCCTGGTTTGTCATTAGATCCATAATTCATTTTATATATGTATCAACATGTAAGGGTTTCACAGGCCAGAGAGAAAAATACAGAAGAAGGGGATAATGCATTTAAAAAGGTCTTTTTTTTAATTCACTGTGACTCCAATCTAGGGACATAGCATGACAAATAAAATTAGGCTTTGCAATCAGAGTTTGAATACTAACATTTCTAACTTTCAGGGATTTCTGCTTTGGCAAATTATGTAACCTGCCATGTTTCAATTCCCTAACTTATAAAACAAAGATAGTTCAATAAACTTATAATATGGCTATGAGCGTTAAGCGAGAAAATGCATTTGAAGAGTTTCACACAGAGCACTGAATTGACATAACTGTCCCTCTGTGCTTCTCCTTTTGTCTTTTCTTTAATTTTAGAAGGAAAAAAGTGGTATACCTTGCCATGACAACAAAAAGTCTCAAGTCAATATGCTTGGAGTTGGTTATTATTTTGCCATTTATCATCTGTACATCTTTGAGTAACTCGAACCAAAATTTTTCTAATGAGTACAATGGAAGTACTTTTTAGGGATATTCTGTATATACACACACACACACATACACACACACACACACACATATATATATATACACAAAATACAAAAGTATATATATACTACTTAAACATAGCTGGCATGTAGCAAGCACTAAATAAGTGTTAACTATTATTTTTACACATACGGGGGGACAAGAACAAATTCTAAGATATCACAGCTTTATGTTGAAATGTCCTGGGTTATAAACTTTAATCCCTATATATTCCTCTAATACTTACAAAAAGTTCTACCTTAATAAGTAATAATGATTGCAGGCCAGGCCAATTCTTAACATTACTCTCTTTTTATCTAAGAAATGCACTTAAATCCAACTTTGAAAGTACAATAGCCTTTTCATCACCTCTGGGGCTCTCTAGCCACCTACCTCAAATAAATACACTTCAAACACTACTTAAAAATGACTCCAATAAAACAACATTGCTTGAGAAAATAAGAGAAAGAAATCTTAACATATAACCTAATGGGCATTTGCAAATGAGGAAACAAAATGGTAATTCTAACAAACAGCCCTGGTTTTGAAGAGTGCGTAGATACTAAAGTAAGTAATTAGAGTAAATAGACAAGTTTAAGGGAAATGCTAGAGAGAAAAATAAATAAATTGGCTTAACGAGGCAAACGTAGTATATCAAAAATTATACCATTAATGATGAACTCTTAGCCCTGTGTGGACCAGAGAATTGAATTATGTTTGGTTTCATTTTGCTTTTAAATTATTCTCCTAAATACCAAAGTTTGCATGGATTAGAGGCTTTATTTCTCTTATTTTTTAATGTATCCCCAGAATGGGGTGTGGGGGGCTGTTTTCATCTTGGATGGCTGTGTTAACTTAGCAATGATCAAATGAGGCCAAAGTCAAGAAACATCAATTACATACACATAAAAATGGACATTATTTTCTAAAAATTTAACTATTTATACTTAACAATTTCAAAAAAATTAAAACTGTTAATTTTAAAGTTAACTAAGCTTTCAATGACCTCGTGTGTCTGCTTTTGTTGGAAACATTTGAACATTTGGTGGCAGCCAGGAGGGCCTCAGTTTCAGCTGACCCCCTAGGTAGCACTAGTCATTTGTGACCTTCGGGGTGTCTTGATTTGGGGTACGAAGGAGAATATAGATTCTCAGCAATAAATAGTTGGAAAGAAGGAGGAAGCATTTGGGGAGCACGGTGCCAAAGGCATGGATATTTTATCTACTACATTTTTCCACATTTCAAATGGATCTCCCTTATTATCAAACAATGACTTTAAAATGTCATCTTACTGAAAGCTCAATCAATTTTATCTGTAGTTCTTTAGGAGCTTGGTAATATCAGCTAGGGAGCCTAAAATGCTAATTCGAGTGTGATGTCATGATTCTCAAAGTTAGCGAACCTTTCATTGTATTCTCCAATTAATAGGTCTATAACAG
Organism: Arctocebus calabarensis; assembly: GCA_963573935.1. Lineage (NCBI taxonomy): Eukaryota > Metazoa > Chordata > Mammalia > Primates > Lorisidae > Arctocebus > Arctocebus calabarensis. Next base: position 15,692 of record CAUYON010120255.1, read on the forward strand.
CTGCATATTCTTCAAATGATTTGCATATATTATCCTGCTCATCACTGACTCTTGCTAACTGGGGAAAATGTTCATCTAAAATTTCCTTTGGAAGAAGTGTTTTGCAAAAAAAAGATAACATTTTTCGAGATTCTTAGATTTTTTTGCCACACATTATATGTATTAGTTTTACCTTCAAGGAATCATTCAATTAATTTTGATCTGGCTTGATACCACACAGAAATTCCACATTCCTATAGAAATTTTCTTTTAATCATTCATATTACTGATTCTGTTCTTCATAAAGATTAACTATCTGTTCTCACAGGGATAATATTTTGACTAATTCCTGCTCCAAGCCAATGCACTTTAGAATGATATGCCATATCAACCCTGAATACCTCACCATTCAGCTTTAGCTAGTTACAAAGGGATGGCACCACTGCTGTGAGCATGTTACATTTGCACAAATACAGTTAATGATGCTTACAACTTAATTCCAAGTGTCATTTAAAACACAAAAATTTAGCACAGAGATTTTTGATGATGTAGGATACAATGGAAAATGACAGCATTTGGATTAGTTAATACTTACTTGTCTGTGCAATAAACCTTTCATGAGGTGGACCATCTATAGGTACCACTTATCAAATTGAGTCCAACTTCATGACATTGAGTCTTATCAAATTGAGTCCAATTTCATGACATTTGTCTTGAACGTAATTAAAGATATCCATTCCCTGTGTTCTCTTCCCAAAAGGGCCCAATGTGAGTAACACTATATAGGAAAGAAAACCTTCTGTTATGACCCAAATGAAGAATAAAACCTGCACCAAATCAATAGTCAGTTGATTCGCCCAAAGTGATTAAATCATATATATTTTCCTTTTGAAGTCTTGCCTGAAGCTGTTCTATTAAGTTGAAGCCTAATTCATGCTACTGCTCAGTTATGGCTCTCCTTAAAAGAGGCAGTTGTTTGCACTTTGAAATGTTATGGGGTTCTAAGTACCCTACAACTTGGACAATACATTCTTTCACCATTTCTACACCACTGAATGGCTTCCCTTTTTTCCCAAGTATATAAGCTACTTTATAAGTTGCTTTAGTTCATTACCTCCATATCTTATTGCTGCTTGAAAGAATTGTCTGTGCATTTAAAATGACTTAAACAACTTCTTAGACATATATAAGCATATACTAAAGTTCTTTTCAAAAATAAATAAGAATATTCAGTGCATTTGTATAACAATTTCAAAAAAGAAGTTCTAACCCTCCCAGAAAATTAAACATACAAAGTCTCAATATTTGAAATAATATGATACCAGAGCACAAATATATGATCATTGGAGCAGAAAAACAAAACAAAATTGGACTAAAACATATATGGAAATTTGCTATATAAAAACATAGCATCTCAAATCACTAGAGAAGGATCAAGTTTTCAATAATAGTACTTGCTCACCAAAATTACATCATGAACCAGGATAAACTTCAAATATATCAAAGACTTCAGTAAATAATATGAAAAAAGGGAACTATAAAGAAACTAGAGAGTATTCTCTTATATTGGGAATGTATTTATTGTCTTGGGATAAAATTCAGAAGCCTCAAAATAAATTATTAAAATCTAACCACATAAAAATAAACAAAATAAGGAAAAAAGTAGTGAAGGTAAAAATAAAAATACTAAACTAGAAAAAAAAAGTCTGCAAGTTATGTCATAAGAGCTAACCTCTTTAATATATAAAAATCCTGGCTCGGCGCCTGTGGATCAGCGGGCTAAGGCGCCAGCCATGTACACCTTAGCTGGTGGGTTCGAATCCAGCCTGGACCTGCCAAACAACAATGATGGCTGCAACCAAATAAATGGCCAGGCGTCCTAGCTACTTGGGAGGCAGAAGTAAGAGACTCACTTGAGCCCAGGAATTGGAGGTTGTTGTGAGCTGTGATGCCACAGCACTCTATCCAGGGTGACAGCTTGAGGCTCTGTCTCAAAAAAAAAAAAAATATATATATATATAAATCCTCCAGAAATCTATAACACAATCAAAATAAGAATAAGTAACATAAACAATTCACCAAAACACAAGATCAAATGATTCTCCTTCATACAAAAAGATGCTGAATGTTACTGATATGAGTGAAATGCTAAGTTAAACTACAGAGAAGGGTAATTTTTCACCTATAATTTTAGCGAAAATTCAAAAATCTGTTAACATCCTCAGATGGTAAAGATACAGGGAATTTCTACTATCATTTTTGTAGCTACCACACTCTATGGAGAACGAATTGGCAATATTTACAAATGAATATATCTTTTGATTCACTTATGGGAAGTTTTTCTATAGTATATTTACAGATACACAAAATATCTTAGGTATAATGTTGCTATTAATTATAGAAAAAAACAACCAAAGATACAATCATTGGGAGCTCATTAATGCAAACCATTGCATTATCACAATGTAAATAAGAATAAAAACATTCTGGACATAAAGAAAAATGGACATAATATGATACATATGAAGAAAGCAAAGTCTAGATGAGTATGCATAGTATGCAATCTTTGAGGAGAAAATAGTAAAAATACCTACTTCTCTGCTTATAATTGAATAAAGAAGCTTTGCATAAATATAAATTAATAAAAATAGTTATCTGCAAAAAAGTAGCTATAATCCTGGGGAAAGGAGACAAATTTAAAGCCACTTATAGTGTTTGTTAAATTGCTTTTATAAAAAAAAAAATGTAAAGCAATTTTTTTTTTTTTGCAGTTTTTGGCCAGGGCTGGGTTTGAACCCACCACCTCTGTCATATGGGGCAAATACCCTACTCCTCTGAGCCACAGGTGCCGCCCAGCCATGTGTTTTTAACAAGCTTAGGCCAATGATATGTATATTTACCTGATAGTTTTATTGGAAAATTCTTAAATAATATCTCATAAGTACTAATTCAATCACATGGATTGGAGAGGTTCATCATCTTTATCTGATACTGTACAGGCAAAGACAGCTGGCAGCCTTGATGAAATGCTTATTAGCATAGATAGGCCAAGACGGCATTCTTCTATCAAAGTTATTCTTGTTCCTTTTCAAGATACGCATAGATATAATTTTCTTTTACCATTAATACAACTTTTAAGTGTCTTCATTTAGTTTATTATCTTATGGATGTTGTGACATTTTATGCAGCTAGTAAAATTAGCTTACAGTCTTGCTAATTCAGGTATGGTCTGCAGACCGTCGTTAGTATCTCATACAAGCTTGTTAAAAAAGTACAAGAGGAGGCTCCATCCTGGAACTCGGGAGTCAGAATCTTTGTCTTACCAAGAGCTCCAGATAATTTCTATGCCCTATAAAGTTCAGAAAGCGCCCTACAACACAATATACCAGACATTTTATGATGTTTTATTTACTTTTTATTATATACATAACACTATTTATGCGTTTTTGAAAAACATCCCCTATAAGTTTTTGAACCTTCTCTTCCACCTGCCGTTTTTCTTTTACTCTCATAATTTTTTGTCTTTCTACTAGATCTTTTTCTTTTGCTAATTTCTTTTCCTGTTCTTCTGTCATCAAGGTAAAGAGGTTTTGGTCTTTGCGATCTGTGCAATTTTAACACCTAATTCAAACTATGCTACAAGTTTAACCCTTAAAGAGCTTTGCTGAAATAAATTTCTTCAACTTATCTATTATTGTAAATATTTCTGATTCTCAAAGAGTGTCATTTATTTGAGTCCTGTTGAAATGGCAGAATGTGGCAGACAGTGGTGTGGGGAAGGGCAGTCCATTGAGAGATACTGCAATACATTTGCAGCATTACCTGATGAATAAATAAAAAGAGACATGGGCTCATGGAGAGAAGTTATTTTATAAAGTACATTAGTTTAAATATCCCAAGCTATTTTTCAAAATTGTATTTTGGGGGCAAGAATACATTATAAAAATCTTAAGAAAACGTTTTCCCTAAAATATCACAAACACATACATATAATTTTCTTCATATAGCTTTGGGGTGTTTGTAGACCCTGAAACCCAGATACAGATCTTGAATTTCATGTCCTAAGCACAGGCTGAAATAAATATGATTAGCTGCCCTTCCTTATTCGTATTTTAGCCAAGTAAAAAGTATGGATAGTTCTGGGAAAGTAAAGTTTTTGTCCCTGCCACTGCACATTAATTGTGAAATATTGGTATAATCATAACAAACCAAATGGAATATAAATTTCCTTGAGTAAACTGAAGATAATTAATTCCCCTTCAGATGAGGAAGTGGAGCGGTCCTGTAACTGTTGGTTTTATGATGTAAAGCTTCTTATATGCAGCACTGTTGGGTCAGGAATGCTCAGCTATGGAGCAATTGGGTTGGCTGAGCATCCTCTAGCACTGTATAATTTAGGTCAAGCAGGTTAATTAGCATATTATTGTTTGGCCAAATGAACAGCATGAAGTTGCCAAACCTAAATTCCTTAAATAGTAACACATAAATCTTAGTGCCCCAACTCTTCCGCAGATGGCAGCACGCTATCTGATGGATGGAAAGGGGCGTTTGAGCGTAACATTAAGATTCTAAATAGCAGAAGAACTCCACATTGAACGAATTTCACAGGGCAGCAGAAATTTATCATGTTTGTTTTGTCACTGCAACTCAACATCTTGCCAACCCAACCCTGTAAAGAACTAAGGAACATAGACAGAAGGTAATAAGAGGGGGGAGTCAACAGAAAACAACATATGCAAAAGTTGTGTACAATAAAGCCACACTCTACAAGGGACATGATGGAAAGTCATGAACTATGTCAACTTCCAGGTTTTGTTTGTTTCTTATTTGTATCTTGTATTATTACACAATGTTTTTGGAAGTGTTTGCTCATGTACTGGTTTTCCATCTCATTATTTTCTCTGTTCTTGCTAATGGGCATTATATTTATCCTAAATTAAAATAGAAGAGGGTAGCATGTAACATATCACAATAGGAATCATGAAAAAAAAATCTCATAATTAGAACAGCTTAACTCTTTAACTGAAGATGTTGAAAATCCTGAGTTAAGTCTTGCTTCTCATCTGTGTCAGGGTAACTCAGGATCACCCATTCTTTGGAAGGATTCATGGAGCCCAGAAAGCTGTTATACTCACAGATTCAAACAATGAAGGAAAAGGATGTACAGTGAAGAGTTTGGAAGAAACCAGTCATGAGCCTCCTGTTGTTTTCTCCCAGGGGAGTCACACAATCAGTACTTTGTTCTCCTAACTATGGGTGACAATAAGGGAAATCCACCTGAGCTGTGGTGTCTGGGAATTTTTTTCAGAGTCAGTCTCCAAGGTGTGCAACTCCTGTGTGACTGAACTCAGCCACTTAGACTCAAGCCATTCTTAGAGGTCAAACTAATACAACATGGCTCAAGGCCCCAAGTATTCAGGCAAAACCAGGCAGTCATCATAATCACATTGTTAGCATTACCTACCTGGGGTGGACCAAGGTTTCCCCATTATTAGGTGGGATACTCCAAGGGCTCAGACGTTATCTCCCAGAAGCCAGACAAGAGCCAGGCAAGAAGACCTTTGGAAGGGCAGGGTGTGGGCAACCCAGGCTTGTGAGTCAACCCTGGATTGCACACCAGGAAAAGGGAAGAGCAATCACAACTCGCATATCCACTCTAAGGTTCACCTCACTATCTGCAATTTCCCCTCATTTTCCCTGGATTCCTCATTGCTATATACTCTGCAAGACTGTGCTTTTACTTTCAAGAAACTCTAATATCCCTATCTAAATGTGTATGTGGCCACGTATAGATCTATCTTCCAACTTTTTTTTTCTTATCCAGTAGTCAAACAGATATATTCTCTTCAAAGCAATATTAAGTGAATTACCCAGCATCAGAATATATGATTGGGGAAAGCAAGGTCTATCTCATGAATTGGAAGTGAAAGTGTCTAAAGTATATGTTTTCCTGCCCCTGTGCGTGTTAGGGGTATGGGACTGCAGATCAGTCAATCATTTGGCCCTGCCTCGACCTGAATCTGTACTAATTATTTCAAAGAATGAGGTAGAGGTGTTCCTCCCGGGTAGACTTGCTTTATCCCTACCCACTTTCTCCCAGGTTCTTTAAGCTCCACCAAATTTCTGCAAGTGAAAAAATATCCTCTCTGTAAATTAATTTCTCAGAGTGAAATGTTTTTCCTTTCAACAAAAAAACTAGGTGATATAGAAACTCTGTTACGAAATTAAAATAAAAATAAATGAACAGTTACAGAAAATATTTCTAAATTTATAACAAAAGTCTAGTAACATTCCAGCGCAAGTGCCTTTTTTTATACCATGTCTTTTTCCCCACCTTTGGGGAAATCTCTAGTAGAGAGATTTCAGGATCAATTCGTAGGTCTGCTTTTACTTCTTTGAGGAGTCTCCACAGTACATTCCATGGAAGGTTCACTAGTTTGCAGTCCCATTGACAGTGCACGATTGCATGAATGTTCCTTTCACGCTGCATCCACGCCAGCATCTGTTGCTTTATAATGGGAGCCATTCTCAGTGGGGTTAGTTGACATCTCAATGTGATTTTGATTTACATTTCCCTGGTGATTAGAGATGATAAGCATTTTTTTCATGTGTTTCCTGGCCATTAGTCTACCTTCATAAGAAAAGTTTATGTTCGTGCCTCATGCCCACTTTTTAAGGTGGTATTTGATCTTTTCTTATTGATTTGCAAGAGTTTTTTATAGATTCTTTTTCTCAGCCCTTTGTTGGATGCTTAGCATGCAAATTTTGTCTCAGATTCTGCAGGTTTCCCATTAGCTTTGTTGATTGTGTCCTTGGCTGTGCAAAACTTTTTACTTTGATTAGGTCTCACTTATTTTTTATTGTTGCTGCCAATGGAATCTTCTTCATAAATTCCTTTCCTTGGCCCATATCTTTAAGGATTTTTCCTACACTTTCTTCTAAGATTTTTATAATTTCATATCTAAAGTTTAAATCTTTGATCCTTGTTGAGTTAAAGTTTTGTGAGTGGTAAGAGGTGTGGGTGCAGATTCAGACTTTTACATGTGGCTATCCATTTCTCCCAACACTACTTATTAAATAGGGATTCTGTTCCATAATTTATAATTTTGTTTGATTTATCAAAGATCATACGGCCATGAGAGGGTGGTTTCCTCTCTAGATTCTCTGTTCTCTTCCTATAGGTCTATATCTCTATTTTTAATGTTGATATCATGCTGTTTTGATCACTATAGGCTTATTGTGTAGGATTACATTGTCTGTTCAGGGTCTCCTTAGGTTCCATATGAAGTGTAGGGCTACTTTTTCAAGATCTGCAAAATATGAAGTTGGTATTTTAATGTGGATTGTGTGAATCTATAAATAACTTTGGGCAGTATAGCTATTTTAATAATGTTGATTCTACCAATCCATGTGCATAATACGTTTTTCCATCTGTTAACATCCTCTGCAATTTATTTTCTCAGTATCTCAAAGTTCTCTCTATAGAGATCATTCACCTTCTTTGTTAAATATATTTCAAGGTATTTCATTTTATTAATGGTACTATAAAGAGTATAATGTCTTTGATTTGAATTTTAGCTTGGATATTATTGACATGTATGAAAGCCACTAATTTGCATACATTGATTTTATATCCTGAGACTTTGCCGTATTTATCTATTTATTTATTTATCTATTCCAGGAGTCTCTTGGCTGAATCCTTAGGAAGTCAGTACAATTTATAGTCACAAGGATCTGGAAACAACCTAAGCAACCATCAATTCATGAATGGATTAATAAAATGTGTGTGTATGTGTGTGTGTATGTGTGTATCATGGACCACTTCTCATAACCTAGTACATTTCCTAACAACCTGAATGGAATTGGTGACCATTCTCCTAATGAAGTATCACATGAAGAGAAAAAATAAACACCACATGTATTCAATACTAAAATACTAAATTGGAAATAATTACTCTACACCTATAAGTTCACATGGAAGCAAAACCCAGTGAAATTTAATAGGGGTAAGGAAGAGAAGAGGGTAGGTAAATTCCCACCCAATGGGTACATTGCACAGATATATTTCTCATTTTATGGTACAAGGACATGTTTTCATTCTGCTCATTGGAATGAAATGGTGAGGGGATAGCACAAAAAGTAAACTTTTACACACCCTTATTTTCAAAGAAATAACCAATGATGCTCAGAGACACAAGTATGTAGCAAGGAAATGCTGTCCTGAACAAAACCCTCAAGGGACTTTAATAGAACCAGGAAAAGTCCATTTGTGCAAGACATATGGAACATAAAAAGTTAATTACAGATAGAAAAAAAAAGAAGTTTTGCAACATCAGTGAATTGAGGAAACAATGAAAAGAAAGATGATATTATCATAAGAGTATAAAGTAAGAAAGAAATGGTTACAATTCCTCAAGGGTCAAACTTTAGTTTCCCTATTCTATGCTGTTAATTTATATCTTAACCCTTAAGTGATTTTAAACTTTGAGTCTTTTCGAGCATAAGTGACCTATCGATCTATATCTATACTTCTGAATACTCCTGACCCCCTAATGGTGTCCCATAAGTGGGAAGTTCAATACAGGGCAGGGTTGAGGAATCTGGGTTATTGCCAGCAGGCCCTCAGGAATGTCAGCCTACACTAAACTCTAACTCACAAGGATATACCTATAACTCTGGCTATATCCACACAAACTATATACATCTCTGTAATAATATGAAATTTAAAAATAATTCTAGTAACAGATTTCATGGTGAGCACAATTTCTTAGGAACTCAGGTCCCCTACAGAGACTGTAAATTATTTTCCTCATTCTGCCTAAGAAAATTCTTTCATGAGATAGTTTCTATGAGCTGTTTTATGAGGTTTACTGAGAACTTTAGTCTTTTCTTGGCTATCTTGATCTTTCTAAATGTGGTTTCAATTAAGTCCTGAGTTTTACTACACTTTCTCAATTCTCTTGATCTGTCAGTTTTTCTCTGAATCTATATCCAAGAATGATGAAGACTCATGTGTATGTTTGGAATCTACATATTTAAGTTCTACTTTAAAAAATATTTCTGAATAGGGTTTTGAGCTTTGTATTTTAATTTACTGGTGGTATTTATGTTTTCAATATAACATCATATATTGCATTACTATGCTTCATTATAAAATTAAAATGAAAGTGATGTCATCAGGTACTGGATTTTCTTTGTTAAGACATTTTTTGATTATTGATTCAATATCTTTCTTCATTATTGTTCTACTAAGATTTCTATTTCTTCATGACTCAGTATTACAAGGCTATATATTTCTAGGAATTTACTCTTTTCTTCTGGGTTATGTTATTTATTTTTACTATAGTTTTAGAAATTCTTTGTATAACCCCACATTAAATATATAGTTTTCAAATATTAGCTCTGATTCTCTAAATTGTCTTTTTATTATGTTATTTCCTTTTCCCTTCAGGAGCTTTTAAATTTAACAGAGTCCCATGTATCTATTTTTGCTATTCTTCTATGCTTTGTGTGTCATATCCAATAACTCATTAGTGGGATAAGAGGAAAAGGAAGAGTGTCTTTTCAACAGGTAAAAAGTTACTGCTAAGCAAAATGAATAAGTTCTAGAGATCTGCAATATGTCATAGTGCCCATAGTTAACAATACTGGATTGTGCTCTTAAAATTCAAGAGAGTAATCTCATGTTAAGTGTTCTGACTACAAAATTTTTTTTCAGTTATAAAATGGGGCACAAGGCAACTTTTGGGGATGATAGATATTCTTATTATGTTGATTGTAGTGATGTTTTCCTGGGTATATGCTTATATTCTTAAGTTGAAATCTATCAATTTGCATATATTGAGTATTCCAGTTTTTGTACACCAATCATAGTTCAGTAAAACTGTTTAAAAAATGAAAAGGTAAAACAAGTCAGTGGGAAATACACATTAAAAGACCAAATGCAATATTGTTTCTACCTTCTCAGTTATATAAAAATAGGGACACCATTGGTAGAAATCCAGTTTCAACCTGTGGTGATAATGATCAAATCTTCATTTTAATAGAAAAAAGTAAAAACAAAATGAATAGTCTTACCTAATGTAAAGTCTTTCATTGAATTTTTGTTCTAGATGAAGAAAATACATACTCTTGGGTTATTTGCAAAGCAGAAATTCTTAATAATCCCTAAATGCCAGTATAGCCTAAGCCCTAGAAGGATCTTAGTCCCTGCTCTGAGCCTTGAACTTTTAATATGTTGACTTGAACCCTCCTCTGGCTATTTTCTTTCCAACAAAGTCAAGAATTTGTATCTTAAAGTGTTGTACCCACTTCAAGTTTACTCATCCCTTTCTGGAATACACGGGAATCAGAACTCACTTTCTAAATATCCCAAACAGGGTATGTATAGACTTATTCTCAAGGTCTATTCGTTGAGGGAGGCTTATGTTACAGATGCATTCACCCCTCCGCCATGGTTTTCAGAGGGATGGAGAGATTTTCTGTGGGTGGGCTTTGTGTGCATGCTGCATACACAAGGTCTCTCAGAGTAAGAGGTAGAGCAAGGCCAGGAGGAAAAGAAAAGCCTGGTGAGGAGCCCAGGGCTAGGGCCATGATGTTCTTACATGTCATTACAAGAGGCTGAGAATTATAAATCACTACTAGGGCTTCTAGGTCACTATAGCAGGCTTTCTCAAGATAAAATATTACTAGGCTGATTTCATTTTTGTAGATATTTATACATATAGTGTGCATCTGACATTGATACCCATGTTCCAGGCAAGTGTAATGATCCCAGTAAATGATAAATCTCCTTTGGGTCAGCTTTTCAAATCTGCATGCCTTTTGAAGAGTATGCATTACAGTGGAAACTGATTTATATTCTGTAGACATTGTAAAAACATATTCCCACTTAAGAAAATGGTTTCATATATTTTCAAGGCTGTTACCTAATTATATTTGAAAATATTTTCTAAATCTAATAATATTCAGTGACTACAGGATTTTATCAGTTTCATGTAGAATTTATACTTTGTTTTGCCATTTTCTTTTTCCAAATTTCATACTGTTTAATCAATATGCCTTTGTTTAATTTTTATATAAAATATTAGATAAGACAGGCTGTAATGACATGGCTGCAAGCTCTTAGTCAAGCAGGAGACATAGGGCTCTAATTCTGACTCAAATGTGACTGGTGCTTAGAGAACAGGGCCTGAACATTCAAAGATAAAAATAGTTAAATATTTGGGAATGAAAGTTAAAAGGAGGCTCTAAAATAAAAAGCCTAATAAAAAGTTAAATTCAAATGGATATACAAAGATAAATTTTGGCTATAAAATAAAGAGGCTATCACAGATGCCAGGCAATGTGAAAGGATTAGATCTAGAAACGTGAATAAAAAATGGCCAATTTCCCTAGCTCTTTAGCACGTGAATGATAATAGGATACTTGCACTTATGACAGTTAGAGGGGGAGTAATGCATAGGAGGAAAGGCAATTAAGACGTTGAGGGTATGAATTCATACATGTTCTAATTAAAGTTGAAGTTATCTATTCTGTAATTAAGAAAGATTAGTATAGTTTAGAAAAAATGTAGGGGGTGGATGCAGTGGAAGGGAGATAAGCGGTGCAAAACCTCAGAAATTAAGAAAAGATAAAATTAGAAAAAGAAGGAAAGAAGGAAGAAAGGAAGGGAGGGTCAGGAGGGATGTATACAGGCTCAAAGGCATTCTGACCAGAATTCTTACCACAAATATCATAAAATGAGTAACAGAGGAAATGACATAAATCATTTGCATAATAAATAAAATTAAGTTGAAGAATTTGAATAACAAATAAAATTAAGTTGTTAAATCATAAAGTAGATACAAGTAGGTGGGGAAGTTTAGGACAGATTAAAACGCTAGAACCATGGGCAGAATAAATTTAGTGTGTCCAAGAAAGCACTCATATATCAGACCATGGCTGGAAAGTGGGGAAGATTTGCTTGTAAGAAAGAAAAGAGAGAAAAGAGCATAGGATGAAAGTTAATTAAGCTAAAATGCTCTAGACATTATGGAAAATCAAAACACCATCCCAAACGTGGACAACACTGACATCCAGCAGATGAGCCAAACTCAGTCACTCAGCTGTCCTTAGAGTGCCTCCCCTGGGCTGCTGTTTGGTGTCACCTACAACTGACGAGCAAAAGAAATGTGATCCTTGATCCCATGGAGATTATTCCAGATGATCAATGGATAATGCAAAAAATTTACACAGATGCATAAATTAACTAACATAAATCCAGATGCTAAGTTGCTAAATATAAACTGTGGTGTTATAAGGAAATATTTATATGATCGTGGTGTTATAAAGGACTCATAAATTGTTATAATTATGCTGTTACAAAGAAATGTCACAATATTAAAACTAGGAGTTAATGGAAGTCACCTCTAGCAGCTAATACTAAATATATGATATGCAATATGAAGGGGAATCAGCCACGCAATGTGAGGTACGAGGCGTAGTTTAAGCAGGGGTAAGAGAGTTTGTTTACAAAAGAAGCTTGACTGTTTGGGTTGGTGAGGGAAGGACAATATAGAAAAACTGCAGTGAGCAAAAAGATGAGAGTAGTTATGGGGGATGTCACGGAGCATGATGCCTGCTGTTTATATTAAGAATTTTGATTTTCATTTTATAGAATACTCATCTTTCAATACAATGTGAGACCATATCAACATATTAAAAATATATAACATCAGGAAAAAACCAGATAAGGTGGTATTTTTAAAAGTAATGATGTAAGGTGTGGAATTATAGCTTTGGAAAATACACTGATGCTATGTGAACCCAAGGTATGCATGTATCTTAAGGATACTAGATAGATATCAGATGACAGAGAATACTAAAGTAATGAACGTACACATCAGGTAAAAATTGGAGCTATCCATGTTTGGGTTGAGAACAAGAAACTGTAGATTAGCCACAGTCCTGAAAGAAGCCAGAGGTGGCAGGTTCAAACCTAGCCCAGGCCAAAACAACCCCACAAAAGTTATGTGGCGCCTTTCATCCTCACAAGAAATTTGGAGGCATTATCAGAGGAGTCCTGGCATCCATATCTGGTCAAGGGTATCTAAATAGAAGGAATTTCATTTCACATTTCATGTGTGTGTTTCATGAAAACTAAAATATATGCCTTTTTGCATCTCACTAGGTGTATTTGATTTTTTATGCCTTAGCTCAGACAAGATCTTGAAACATGAATTCATCATGACAATCAAAGAAGACTACTCTTCTATTGCTAAGTTCTCCAAAAAATTTTCAAAGTGTTTTACCTTATCCTTTCAAAGCCTTATTTTTTATGTGAAATAACTCTATTAACTCACATTTTTTTTCAATCTTTATTGTACTTGTTAAACACAACATGTACATTAATTTTGGAGGCAGCTTCTGTGTTGATAACCAGGCTACTATTGGCAACTTAGATAAACTTATTGTGTCCCTTTTTTTTTGTGTGTGTGTGTGTGTGGCTTTTGGCCAGGGCTGGGTTTGAACCCACCACCTCTGGCATATGGGTCCAGCATCCTACTCCTTTGAGCCATAGGCACTGCCCTCCCACTTTTCTTAATTATAAAATTGACTGCTTCAAAGAATTATAATTTTATTATAGAATTATAAATCCCTCAAGACAGCACTGAGAATGTAGTATGGAACCAATGAATATTACTTAATATCTATTAAATGAGGATATATGTGTAAAATTGCTTATAATAATAATAAAATACAATTTTAAATTCAAGGCATTATTGTTTAATTAAGTGATAGCTGTATTTTCTCTTGAACTTAAAGGATATTAATATAAAATTCAGCCTTTCAGACCACCCCGATAGTAGGAGTTAATTGTGAGACTTGTCATTCATTATTAAAGGAAAAGTATCTGATTTCTCAATATATGAATAAATAGCTACGGTTGGCTGTACCAAAGGTTTTCATTTACTATTCTAGAGCCATTGTTTATTCTTTTCCATCTTGTTGTGTCTCTGAGGCTGACCTATATGGATTATTTCAATAGGGCAACTATGCTCTCTCACTCACTATCATTTTGATTCAGCCAATGAAGAGCCCTAGAATGATCAGAGGAAATGAGAAGAACATGAATTTTTTTAGTTGTTAACATTCTCTGCTGTCTTTAGCCCAGTATCATTACCTTACATGTAATTTTTTCCACTAATTCCTTCTCTGAGATACAATCTCATGGTGGCTATGCCTCCACCAAAGCTGCTCTGCTCAAGATAGCCTGCCTGATGTGACTATATCTCTATTCCTACTTTTCTTTGGTTCCCCTATAGGTGGCCAAAGCATCAATGCTGCTAGTCCAGGTTCCTACATCATTGTGGCTCACTAAGACTCTGCCCACACTTCTGTTACAAGATCTGTCATAAATAAGCCTTCCTTTAATGATCTTTATTAAAATTGTATTGGTTGAATGTGGACTAACAGGTGTGCCTTATATTACAGTAGTCTCTCCTTATCTTTGGTTTTTCCCTCCAGGGTTTCAAATACCCATGGTCATCTATGGTCCGAAAATAGGTGCATAAGGTACAATAAGATATTTTAAGAGCAAAGAAATTATTTTCATATAACTTTTATTATATTATTATAATTGTTCTACTTTATTGGTAGTTATTGTTAATCTCTTACTGTGCCTAATTAAAAAAGTAAACTTTATCATATATATACCTGTTTATATGTGGAAAAAACATAATGTATATGGGTTTTTATATTATCCATGATTTCAGGCATCTATGGGGATCTTGGAGCATATCCCCTGAGGATAGGGAGGGACTACTGTATTCTTAACTTTATTCTATCAGACATTTCATCTCAGGTAAAGTATGAACTATGACACCTTAGAGCCCAAATAACCCAGCCATGACATAACTCCAAGAGACTCTATTCTGGAACTGGAGACAAGGCCTCAGCTATCCATCACACATAACAACGCTTGGCAGCAGGCCTGATCAGAGCTCAACACCTCCCTGGAAGGAGTCTAGAAATTGAGTGTGTTAGTGTCATAGTCTGGAGGACTTCTCGAGATTCTAGAGAGGCCAAAAACACTTGAAAATTACGGTAGACATTCTGCATGTAGGAGTATAAATTCCTTCACTTATAGTTAGGCACAAGTATTAAGTGATGCCATTTGTACCTACAAGCGAGTGATGTCTAAATAAAAAAAAATTGGTAGGTAATTTGGTATGTAGTTTGGTAGTTAATTTGGCAGTTAATTAAAAAAATTGGAAGTTACAGATGTTTCTCTCTCTGAAAGAACATGTGTGTCTGTGTGTTTGTGTATGTGTGTGTTTTCACAAGTTACTCAAAAAATAAATCTGGTAATCAATTTTACAGACATGAGTCTATAACTACATCTAAAGGTGAGGAAATCCTCTATAAAGAAATTATTTGAAAAGCTCACACAAAGAGGCATGAGTACTGCCCATGTGAGAGTTGCAAAAGGGTCAGCCAAAAGAGAAAACTGGTTGAGTGTTTAGAAAGATCAGGAATAATATTTGATAAGTATAATGATATACTATGTGATAGTATGATAAGTATTTAATAAGTATTATAGGTATAGCTAATATGCATTCTCAAGTGGATATTTTGATACAAAGATAATGTGTGTGATGATCTTTATGTAATTACTCAGTGGAATATTTAAAACATCTTGGAAACATTACTCCAGCAACTTTCAGCAAGAAAATATAAAAGTCAACAAATATGATATGTTAGTCTATAGCCTAAAGAGGTCATACTAATATTGCCCATGAGGGAAAAAATATATTTTCAAATATGATTGATTATACCCAGATCTTGATTTCTTATATTGAGAGAGAGAGAGAAGAAGGGAAAGGGGAAGAAGAGGAAAAGGAAGAGGAAGAAGGAAAAGGAGGAAAGAAAAAAATGAAAGAAGTAGAAAACCAGAGATTCTTAAAGAAATAGCTAAATCTTGTCCAGGAGGAAAAATATGTAAGCTATGTATGGAGCATTATAGGGCTAAAAGGAAAATTAAAAAATGAAAAATAGAAAAATGATTGTGATATGTGAGAGGTATCAGTAGCTAATCAAAAGTGCTCTAATGGCTAAAGTGGAACGACTCGAGCCACAAAATAAAGTAGTAATGGTTTATTGCCCAGAGTATAAAGTAAATATTCATGAGTCCATATTGAAATAAAAGATTAAATGAATAAACAAATGGTGGAGAGTAGGCAAATCGCTTTACAGAATGATTTCAGATAATTCATGTAGACACATACCATTCTTTATGTGTTGGTACTGATGACTTATTTCCAAAGAACACAGAAACGGAAAGTGGAAAAAGTAGCTTTACAATGTAAGAAACCTGAAAAAACACTACTTCAGCCCAGTGATCAAGGTCAACAGTCAAAGTGAAAATCACATGGATGGAATGTATCCTAAGTAGGGTGGTTAAATGGTTTACTTCTGTGGTCTTTCTCCCCAGTATAAACATGAGAAAAACATAAAGTTCAAAATAAATGAATATTGTAAAAAGGGCTGACCAGTACTGATCACAACTGCCAGTCATTGAAAAGAAGGAAAATCTGAGAAACTTTGTCAGCCAAGAGGAGTCTAAGGACACAGAATGAGTAAGACTCACATGGCATCTTGGAATTGGTCCATGGAATAGAAAAAGGACCCTAGATAAAAACTAAGGGAATGTGAATAAAGTACGGACTGTCAATTAGTGTAACACATTTGTTACACATTGTAACATGCTGTTACACAATGTAGCAAGTGTGTTAAACTAATATAAGATGCTAATACTGGGGGAAACTACATACGGAGTTACTTGGGAACTCTCGATCCTATCTTTACAATTTTTTTTCCATTAAGCTAAAAGTGTTCTAAAATAAAAATTGTATTTTCTGAAAAATCCCTATGGAAATATAAGTAAATTATCTTATGTATTGAAATCACTTCATTGAATCCTGGAAAGAAAGAGGACATGAATGGGAAAACTTAAAAAATACAAATAAATTCTGGCGCACCATTAATAGTAGCATGACAATGTCATTTTCTTAGCTTTGATAAATGAACAAGAGTAACATAAGCTCTTCACAATGTGAGAAACTGAGTGAAGGATATACAGAATCGTCAGTATTATCTTTGCCACTTTTCTGTAAGAAAACAAAACAAAAAGGTTATTAACTTTGTTTTTAAAAGAAAGAACAAAATAAGCAGAATAAAAAATAACAGTGAGAAGAGGGGAGGACAGAGAAACGGATGTTGTTGAGGTTTTTATCGTTGTTATTCTACAACATTTGTGACAATTAGGTTTGTCTACTGACTCCTGGTGACATGTAGTGACTTGCTAAAATGCTTCCTCAAAGTGGTTCAAACCAGTAGGTACTGACATGGAAATAATTCATTTACTGTTCATTATGAAAGAAGAAAAGAACAAGAGAAAAATTAATGATTTATTAATATTTTCAAATAAATAAAATACAAATTTAATTTTCAGGTCTTTAAGTTCTTTTATATATTTATGTATTTATTTATTCATTCATTCATTTTTTGAGACAGAGTCTCACTTGGCCCTTGGTAGAGTGCTGTAACATCATAGCTCACAGCAACCACAATCTCTTGGGCTTAAGAGATTCTCTTGGCTCAGCCTCCTGAGTGCCTGGGACTACAAGTGCCCACCACAATGCCTGGCTATGTTTTAGAGACTGGGGTCTCACTCTGGCTCAGGCTGGTCTCGAACCTGTGCACTCAGGCAATCCACCTGCCTCAGCTTCCCAAGTGCTGGGATGACAGGCATGAGCCACCATGCCCAGCCATCTTTTAGCTCTTAAAGAACATCTAGAAAGTATTCAATTTATCTTGAGAAGTGCAAAATGAATACAGCACAAATTCTTTCTGTATCTTCTCAAATCATCATGTTCCCTCTAACATTTTGAAGACTTATTGAACTTGTTAAACTCACAAATGAAGTGAGTATTGACGAAGAAAATGTCCACTTCTGATGACTTAAATTTATTGAACAAACTTCTTTTTTCTCTACAGTTTAGAATATATCATTTATTTTTTAATTTTTTAATTTTAATTATAATGAGCAGTTGTATATATTTATAGGGTATCGATGCTGGTCTATAATGAATGATGATCAGTAATCGGGGTATCCATCACTTCAAGCATTTATCATTTCTTTTCAGTAAGACTATTCCAATTCCACTATTTTTGTTCCTTTAAAGTACATAATAACAGACAGACATACTCTTATTTGACAATGTGAATGTTACTTTCTTTGCATTATTATTATTAATATTACTTAATATTTTGATGCAGTAATTGTCTGATTTCTTTTCTGAATGTATTTACCTTCATTCATTCTTTACGAGGTTTTTATTTCTAGTCCTATCTTAAACATTGTTATGGTTATTAAATTTTAAGCCTTTTTAATTCTGTGAAGGCAAAAAATGGAAACCTAATAAACACATGTATATGTAAAATTTAAAAAATAAAAAAGAATTTTAAAGTACATAATAACTTATTGTTAACTACTGTCATCCTGTTATGCTATCAATTTTAGGGTTATTTCAACAGCTTTAAACAATATTTTACATATACATATATATTAAATTTATTCCCTCTATAAAAGGAAAAGCAGTCCTTAAAATATTCTTATTCTTGCAAAGCACATAAATGTGTTCTTTCTATGTGCCAGATTGAATCAGAGATACGCATGGAAAGATATAACCTGGCATATACCTGCCATAGAAAAAACATCCTTCTAAGGAAAACTATTGTATTGTCAAATTTTAAAGAAATCTATAGGTTGGCCAATTTACAAATAATATTGGCATTGACACAAACCCTGAGGCAGAAGAAATAGTAAATAGCCAACTCTAGGTGATAAATATAGGTAAACATTGCCAGTGTATATGATTAAACTGCTTAAACACAATCTTGAGGATCTGGTCATAAGTTAGCCACTTCTGAAACATCAATTCATGGTTTTGCTTTCTCCAAAAATGAAACATATTTGCCTGCCCCCAACTGCATTAAGACAATGAAATTCTCATATCCACAGCAATCAGTTCACAGATCAGTACATAACCCGCTTATTGTCATTAGACTAGGGAAGCTGTTCTCTTCTAATCGTGGGAAAGAATAACTCTTTTATCCATTGAATTCACCAAACAAGACACTTCCGTCTTGTCCCTTGGCAATGTGAAGGTGTCAGATTGTAAACTAAGGTGCAGTCTGACTCCCAAGACATCAGAAGCAGGAGCTGCAGGCCTTCTCAAGTGGAGTTAGGTGTTCTCAGAAGTCACATCTGCTGCATTCTGCCCCCTCACCTAATAGGAGTCATAAACACAGTCCAGTTTCAAGAGGAAGGGGACAGAGTCCACCCCCAGATGGGAGGGTTTGCATTCATGCATAGGAAGGCAGCCATTATTGCTGGAGATATTTGGGAAGAGTCGACTACATTGAGGGACATTCTGAGTGGAGGAATGAAGTGTGAAAATCAGCCATCTTTTCAAATAGCTATTGGAAGAGAATTCAAAGCAGGGAAAATTTCAAGTACTAAAAAACTGACATTACAGCTGAGTTGTGACTATGGAAATGAAATCAGTATGATTGAACATGGTGAGAGGAGAATCACATGGGCCTAGTCCTGCCCTCAGTATTGCAATATTTTTACAAAGTGCATCTTTAACCCATTCCAATAATTTGAATGAGGGAAAGAAAATCTGATTTGTCATTGGAAGTTCTGTTGAAAACAGAATCTGTTATTTTTTAAGATAGTATTTATTAAATAATTCATTCTACCGAGAACTTTATAAATTTCATTTCTTCTCTCCTCTATAAGTGCATTGATTTATGATATTTCATTAATGGCAGAATACTTTAACATCAATAACTATTGTGTTGGGAAAGTATGGGTGTTTATTCAAGATGATTTCCAAATGGTTCCAAGTGTTTGGCCATTAAGATGTAAATGTTTGAATGCTTCAAACTGAATTACTTTAGGCTATGTTGAAGAAAATATTCCCAGAAATGAGACAAAATACAAGAGAGACATAAATAGATGCAATAAGCCTCCTAAAGAGATTAATAAGAAACAGAATCACATTTACAAACAACAATGGTTGTGTTCTAAAAAGATATATTACTATCATCTGGGTCAAAACAATGCAACATTGCTATTCAAAATATCATTAGCTTTACAAGGTGTTTAAAGCAGGAACATGACTATGGGATAATAATAATAATGAATTATAAAATCAGTAATTTGTATGTGTGTATGCTATTATATTTCTATGCTAGAACGTAGTACATTTAAGGAATTGTCAGCTTGGAATTCCAGACAGTTGTTTCTTCAACAAGAATTATTTGGTAGTTGCCTTTATTTATTTTTTATTTTTTGACTATCAGGTCAAATGCTATTTTAAAAATATGTAATACAGGCCAGGTGCAGTGACTCACATCTACAGCTCACACAATCCTAGCCCTCTGGAAGACCAAGCTGGGTGGACCATCTGAGCTCAGAAGTTGGAGTCCAGTCTGAAGAAGAGCAAGACCCCATCTCTAGCAAACATAGAAAAATTAAATAAGGAAAACCAGCTGGCATTGTGGCAGGCATCTGTAGCTCCAGTTACCTGGAAGGATGAGGCAAAAGGATGGCTCAAACACAGGAATTTGAGGTTGCTGTGAGCTATGACATCAGAGCACTCTACCCAGGGCATGAGAGTGAGACTCTGTCTCAAAAGAAAACAAATGTAATAAAGTTTATATGTCCTTCTGTTATTTCCATGTGAAGACACTTGATAGTTTTAGTCTATTACATATTTCTTCACATTATGTAGGAAATCTATGTATTGCCTTTAGTTTTGTGCCAACACATTAGCTGTGCTTGGAGGCCCATGTGTTGGGACAGTCAAATTTTTCTCATATGTTTCCTAATGAAGGCTGTCCACTTCCTTAGTTCAATGCCACTGGAAGAGGCCAAGAATGGGATACATGGATCGCTATTCAACAGTAAAAATGGCTCTAATGACATTTCCGTCCTTTAAAAAGTGATTCTAGGGCGGCTCCTGTGGTTCAGCGAGTAGGGCGCCGGCCCTGTATGCCGAAGGTGGCGGGTTCAAGCCCAGCCTCAGCCAAACTGCAAAACAAAAAAATAGCTGGGCGCTGTGGCGGGCGCCTGTAGTCCCAGCTACTGGGGAGGCTGAGGCAAGAGAATCGCTTAAGCCCAAGAGCTGGAGGTTGCTGTGAGCAGTGTGACGCCACGGCTCTCTACCCAGGGCGATAAAGT
>CAUYON010120256.1:0-38063 GCA_963573935.1 Arctocebus calabarensis
TTATTTTTTTTTGTAGAGACAGAGTCTCACTTTATCGCCCTGGGTAGAGTGCCGTGGCGTCACACTGCTCACAGCAACCTCCAGCTCTTGGGCTTAAGCGATTCTCTTGCCTCAGCCTCCCTAGTAGCTGGGTCTACAGGCGCCCTCCACAGTGCCTGGCTATTTTTTTTGTTTTGCAGTTCGGCCGAGGCCGGGCTTGAACCCGCCACCTTCGGTACATGGGGCTGGCGCCCTACTCGCTGAGCCACAGGAGCTGCCCGATTTTTTAATTTTATTTTTCTTTGCTTTTTCTATTGATCTCTTTGAGTTCTTATATATTCTGGTTATGAATCGCATGCTCCATGAATAGTTTGCAAATAATTTATCTTATTTTGTATGTCGTTTCTTCACATTGTTAAATGTTTCATTTGAATGCAGAACTTTTTTTAGCTTGATTCAATTTTCTTTGCCTGTTTTACTTTGGTTTTATGTGTTATTGATGTTTACTCAAAAATATTTTTGCCCAAACATCTTATAGTGTTTCCCTAATGTTTTCATATAACAGTTTCATGGTTTACTGTCTTATATTTAAGTCTTTGATCTATTTTGTTTTATTTTTGTGTTGGTAAAAGATGGTGTCTAGTTTCATTCTTCTGCATATGGATACACAGCTCTTTTAGGACCATTTATTATAAAGACTGTACCTTCTCCAATGTATATTCTTGGTGTCTTTGTCAAAAATGAGTTGGCTGTAAATTCATGGATTTATTTGTGGGGTTTTTTTTTTCTATTCTGTTGGTCTATGTATCTGTTTTTATGCCAGTACCATGCTGTTTTGACTATAACCATGTTGTAGCACAATTTGAAATCTGGTAGTACAATACCTCCAGCTTTATTCTTCTTGCCTAGTATTGCTTTAGCAATTTGGATCTTTTTTTGATATCATATAAATTTAAGGATTATTTTTTCTACTCTGTGGGAAAGATTATAGATATTTTGATTAATATTGCATTGAATTTGTAGATTGCTTTGGGTAGTACAAACATTTAATAATATTAATACTTCTACTCAATGAACATAGGATAACATTCCAATTTTTGGTGTTGTCTTTAAATTTCTTCATCAGTGTTTGATTGTTTTCTTTATATAAATCTTTCATTTCTTTGGTTAGCTTGATTTCCATGGTTTGTTTATTTCGTTTGTTTTTGGGTTTTTTGTAGCTATTGTAAATGAGATCACTATATTGATTTCCTTTACAAATAGCTTGATTCTAATTTTGCATTTTGATTTTATATACTCCAAATTTTCTAATTAGTTTACAGATATGAAAATCTGTTGGTGGTGTATTTAGGTTTTCCTGAATATAGATTAATCCACAAAGAAGGGTAATTTTACTTCTTTCTTTCAATTTGGATGTCCTATATTTCTTTCCTTTGCTTAACTACAGTGGTTAGACATCTAGATCTTTTTGAATGAAAGTAGGGAAAGCAGGCATCCTTGCCTTGTTTCAGATCTTATTGGGAGGCTTTCAATTTACCCCAATTAAGCATGATATTAACTCCAGGCTTGTTATATATTGTCTTTATTTCGTTGAAGTACGTTCTTTCTACACATACACCCAGTTTGAGGGTTTTGCCATGAAGAGATGTTAATTGATACTTATTGAATATTTTTTCAGCATCTAAGTAATAATAAGATGGTTTTTCCCTTAATTTTGAGAGATAATACATTTATTGATTTACATACGTTGAGTAATACTTTTGTCCCTTGAAAGAATCCGACTTGATCATGGTAAGTGATATTTTAATGTTCATAAATTCCATTTGTTCCTATTTTGTTGAAAAATTTTGTGTTTATATTCATCAGTGATATTAGCATCTAGTTTTCTTTTTTTTTTAATTTGGGTATAAAAGGTATAAAAAAATCAGGTTACACTGATTGCATTTGTTAGGGAAAGTCCTTCTTATAATTGTGTCCTGCCTCAAAAGGTGGTGTGTCACAACATGACCCCACCCTGCTCCTTCCTTTCCTCTCTGCTCTTCCCTTCCCCCATGCCCCACCCTGTACTAGGTCATTAATCGTCCTCATATCAGAATTAAGAGATTCTTGCTTCTCCATTCTTCCTATGTTTTACTAAGAAAAATGTGTTCCACTTCCATCCAAGTTAATACAAAAGATATAAAGTCTCCATCTTTGTTGATTAGTGATTAGTGTTCCATGGTATACATATACTGTAGCTTGTTAATCCATTCTTGTATTGGTGGGCATTTAAGCTGTTCCCACAATTTAGCGATTATAAATTGAGCAGGGATAAACAGCCTAATGACAGTGGCTTTATGATAAATTTCTTTTTTCTTTTGCAATGATGCCTCGTAATGGGATTGCAGGATCAAATGGGAGGCCTAGCTTGAGTTCCTTGAGGGTTCTCTATACTTCTTCCAAAAAGGTTGTATTAGTTTGCAGTCTCACCAGTGTTCCCTTCTCTCCACATCCAAGCCAGCATCTGCAGTTTTGAGATTTTGTGATTTGGGCCATTCTCTCTCAGGGTGGTTTTGATTTGCATTTTTCTAATAATTAGGGACAATGAGCATTTTTTCATATGTTTGCTATTCCTCTCTTGCTCATTGATATAAGGCATTGTTTGCTTTTTGGGGGGGTAGAGACAGAGTCGTACTTTATTGCCCTCGGTAGAGTGCTGTGGCTTCACAGAGCTCACAGCAACCTCCAGCTCTTCAGTTTAGGTGATTCTCTTGCCTCAGCCTCCCAAATATCTGGGACTATAGGCACCTGCCATAACACCCGGCTGCTTTTTTGTTGCAGTTCGGCTGGGGCCAGGTTTGAACCTGCCACTCTCAGTATATGGGGCCAGCGCCCTACCCACTGAGCCAGAGGCGCTGCCTGATTGTTGGCTTTTTTTCATGTTGGTTAATTTGAGTTCTCTGTAAATTCTAGTTATCAAGCTTTTATCTGACTCAAACTATGCAATTATCTTTATTTATTTACCTATTTTAGAGACAGAGTTTCACTTTGTCCCCCTTGGTAGAGTGCCATGGCATCACAGCTCACAGCAACCTCCTACTCTTGGACTTAGGGGATTCTATTGCCTCAACCTCCCAAGCAGCTGGGACTACAGGTGCCCGCCACAGCACCTGGCTATTTTTTGTTGCAGTTTGGCCAGGGCCAGGTTTGAACCCACCACCCTCAGTACTTGGGGTCAGTGCCCTACTCACTGAGCCACAGGCACCATCCATAATATCCTTTCCCATTGTGTAGGTGCTTTAGTTGTTGTCTCCTTAGCTATATAGAAGTTTTAAGTTTAATTAAGTCCCATCTGTTTATTCTTATTGTTGTTGCAATTGCCACAGCAGTCTTCTTCATAAATTCTTACCCCAGGCCAATATCTTCAAGTGTTTTTCCCAAGCTTTCTTTGAGGATTTTTATCATTTCATGCCTTAAATTTAGGTCTTTTATCCATCATGAATCAATTTTTTTTTTTTTTTTTTTTGCAATTTTTGGCCAGGGCTGGCTTTGAACCCACCACCTCCAGCATATGGAGCCAGCACTCTACCCCTTTGAGACACAGGGGCTGTACCATCTTGAATCAGTTTTTGTGAGTGGAGAAAGGTGCAGGTCCAGTTTCAGTATTCTGCATGTGGATATCCAGTTTTCCTAGCACCATTTATTGAATAAGGATTCTTTCCCTGGTATATGTTTTTGTTTGGTTTATCGAAGATTAGGTGACTGTGAGATGTTAGTTTCATTTCCTGGTTTTCTATTCAATTTCAGGTGTCTATGTCTCTATTACTTAACATCACAGGAATGGAGAAGCATGAATACTATGTATTCAACTTTGATATGAGGACAATAAATGACAATGACACAGTGGGGCATGGGGGAAGGAGAGAGCAGACAGAGAGAGGAGGAGGGAGGAGGTGAGGGAAAGAACACCATAAAAAAAACAAAGAAAGAAAATAGTGACTAATTCTCACATAAATTGGATTCAATTTTGACCAAAGTACATTACTTACATATTCATTTTTAATTCAACTTGTCAATATGTTGTTTAGGATATTGCATTGAAGTAACCCTCCCTTTTTTCCTATCACCCAAAACCAGGAAGCCCCAAAGCCATGGAAAATGCCTGGCCCTGCCCCAACAGCCTGCATCCTGGTTGTCAGCCCCTCCCATCCTCCGCCCCCTTGCAGATTGGCCCGGCAACGAGCCCCACCAATCCCAAGTTCCACTGCTTGGGGTTTGGTCGGGCTAGTTGCCGGGGCCAATCTATACGCCCCATGACCCCTCACACCATAACCCCTTCACCCTTTACTACCCCCTGTTCTTGTGGTTTTAAAGTTTAAAAACCAGCCTGTAACAGCCAAACGGGGTCCTTCCCCTGAGCAGCTGAGGGACCCTGATGCGTCAGAAATAAACTACCTCTTGCTTTTGCATCGACTCAAGAGTTCGTGACTACTTCCTTGGGGGTGCCCATCCTAGCTGGACCCCGATTTGGGTCCTACAGCATCCTCATTTATAAGTGAAATATGTTTGTAATTTCCCTTTATAACAACATATTTTCTCCAATTTCAGTATCAGGTGTATCCAGATCAAGTAGAATGATTTTGAAATATTTCTTCTTTTTCTATGGTCTATAAGATTTTGCATGATCTGTTTTTTGAAACTATCATTTACTTTTATTTATATAATATTAGTTGTCTATTTTTTGAGACTTTGGAAAAAAATAAGTTAACTGATGACTTCATACTGAGCCTCAGAGTCAAAGCATTCTATAATAGACATACTCTTATTTGACAATATGAACACTTTCTTTGCATTAATATTATTAATATTGCTTAATATTTTGATGCAGTAATCATCTGTTTTCTTTTCTAAATGTATTTATCTTCATTCATTCTTTATGAGGTTTTTGTTTCTAGTCCTTATCTTAAACATTGTTATTGTTATTAAATTTTAAGCCTTTTTAATTCTGTGAAGGCAAAAAAGTGGAAACCTAATAAACAAATGTATATATAAAAATAAAAAAAAATTTTAAATTAAGTTTAGTACATGTTCTTAACTTCTTCATAATTCAATCTTGTTAGGTTGTACATGTCTAGGAGCATATCCAATTCTCTGCTTTCCAATTGTTGCATATATTCTTTCGTAATAGTCTAATTTTCTTCATATTTCTGGGGCATTAATCATCATGTTTCCTTTTTCACCTCTGATTTTATTTATGTAGGCCTTCTCTCCTTTTTTTCTTGGTTAATATAAGAAAAGTTTTGTCAACTTTATTCATCTTTTAAAATATTTTCTTCACTTTATTGATCCTTTTTATTTTTGTCTCAATTTCATTTATTTCTTCTCTGAGCTTTATTACTGTTTCCTTGTACTAATGTGGGGTTTTGTTTGTTTTTGTTTTTCTAGTCTTTTGTTGTTGTTGTTATAGTTGTTGATTCATTGAGGGTACAGAGAACCAGGTTACACTGATTATATTTCTTAGGTAAATTCACTCTTATAACTAGGTCCCACCTCCATTAGGCATATCACACATCATGACTGCAATCCCCCTCCTCCTTCCCTCTCTCTGCTTCTCCATCCCCCACCATGTATGAGGTCATCAATTGTCCTCATATCAGAATTGAATACGTTGGGTTCTTATTTTTCCATTCTTGTGATGCTTTACTAAGAAGAATGTTTCAACTCCATCTAGGTTAATACAAATGATGTAAAGTCTCAATCATTTTTAGTGGTGGAATAGTATTCCATGGTATACATATTACATAGCTTGTTAATCCTTTCCTGTATTGGTGGGCATTTAGGTTGTTTCTACAGTTTAGCAATTATAATTGAGCAGCAATAAACAGTCTAATACAAATGTCCTTATGAGGAAATGATTTTTTTTTCTTCTGGGTAGATGCCTAGTAATGGGATTGCAGGATCAAATGGGAGGCCTAGTTTGCATTCCTTAAGGATTCTCCATACTTTCTTCCAAAAAGGTTGTATTACTTCGCAGTCCCACGAGCAGTGTAAAAGTGTTCCCCTCTTTCCTCATCCATGCCAGCATCTGCAGCTTTGAGATTTTGTGATGTAGGCCCTTCTCATCAGGATTAAGTGGTATCTCAGGATGTTTTTGATTTGCATTTCTCTAATAATTAGGGACAATGAGCATTTTTTCATGTTTGTTAGCCATTGGTCTATCTTTTTTGGAGAAGGTTCTATTTATCACTCTTGCCCATTAATATAAGGGATTGTTGGCTTTTCCTTTGTTGATTAATTTCAGTTCTCTGTAGATTCTAGTTATTAAGCTTTTGTCTGATTCATAATATGCAAATATCCTTTCCCATTCTGAAGGTTGTCTATTTGTCTTTGTTGTTGTCTCCTTAGCAGTGCAGAAGTTATTCAATTTAATTAAATCCCATTCATTTATTTTTGTTGTTGTTGCCAATTGCCATGGAAGTCTTCTTCATAAAGTCTTTCCCAGTCTGATAACGTCAATTGTTTATCCACAGTTTCTTTGAGGATTTTTATTGTTTCATGCCATAAATTTACGTCTTTTATCCACCTTGAATCAATTTTAGTGAGTTGAGAATGGCATGGGTCCAGTTTCAGTCTTTTACCTGTGGAATTGCTTTCTAGCCTGTTGAAGTTTTTCTAGTGTTTTTGAGCCAAGTGTTTATTGCTATAAATTTTCTTCACAGTACAGATTTTATTGTATCCTGTAGGTTCTGGTATGTTATGCTGCCATTTCCATTTGTTTCAAGAAATTTTTAAAATGCCTTCTTAATTTTCTCATTGATTTACTGTTCACTTAGGAACAAATGTTTTATGGAATTTCCACATATTTATATAAATTCCAGAGTTGTTCTTGTTATTGATTCTTGTTATTGATTTATTTCTAATATTTTACTGTCATAAAAAGATTGATATGATTTTAATTTTTCAAAATTTGTTGAGACTTGTTCTGTTGCCTAACATATGGTCCATCATGGAGAATGTTCCAGGTGCCAATGAGAAAACTGTGTGTTATGCATCAGTTGAATAAAATGATCTTGAAATATCTGTTAGGTACATTTTGTTTGGAAAATAATTTAACTCTGATGGTTCTTTATTTTCTAAATGGATGATTTGTCCATTGCCAAAAGTGAGGTGTTCAAGTGACCTATTATTTTACAGTAAAAATGTCCTTGTGAAAAAATAATGTGTTTTTCCTTCTGGGTAGATACCTAGTAATGGAATTGTGAGATCAAATGGAAGGTTTACTTTTAGCTTTTTGAGGATCTCCACACTTCTTTTCAAAGAGGCTATATTAATTTGCAATCCCATCATCAGTGTAAAATGTTCCCTTTTTTCCATATCCACACCCACATATACAGCATTAGGATTTTGTGAAGTGGGCTGTTCTCCTTGGGGTTAGGTGATACTCAGAGTGGTTTTCAATAGCATTTCTCTGATGATTAGGAACAGCAAGCATGTTCTCATGTGTTTGCTGGCCATTTATCTGTCCTCTTTAGAAAAGATTCTGTTCAAGACTCTTGTCCCCTTATAAATGGGATTGTTTATTTTTTTCTTGTTGATTAACTTGAATTCTCTGTACATTCTAGTTATCATTCCTTCTTCAGATTCAAAGTATGCAATTATAGTCTCCCATCCTGAAGATTCTCTGGTTGCTTTAATTGTTATACCCTGATCTATGCAGAAGCTTGGTCATGTCCCATTTATCTATTTTTGATATTTCTGCATTTGCCAAGAGGATCTTCTTCATAAATTCACTTCCCAGGCTGATAGTAGCATGAATTTTTACCACAACTTCTTCTAGGATTTGTATTGTTTCATGTCTTAAATTTAAATGTTTCATCCAGTGAGAGTCAATGTTTGTAAGTGATGAGATGTGAGAGTCCAGTTTCAGTCTTCTATATGTGGCTAACCAGTTCTTCTAACATCATTTATTACATAGAAATTCTTTTTCTCATTGTATGCTTTTCTTTGGTTTATCGAAGATCAGATGGTACCAAGTTATTTTAATTGCAGTAGGCTTGTACCATGACCTGAAGCCTAGTAATGTGATGCCTCTAGATTTGTTTTTAATTCTTAAAATTGCATTGGCTACTCAGAGTTTTCTTCTGGTTCAATATAGAACTAAATACTATTCTTTCAAGTCCCTCAAAGTGTTACATTGGTGCTTTGATGGGGATTTCATTAAATCTGTAGATCTTTCAGGGTAGTATGGACATTTTTAATGATGTTGATTCTTCCCAGCCAGGAGAGTAGTATATTCTTCCATTTATTAATGTCTTCTGCTATGTCTTTTCTTAGGATTTTTTAGTTCTTATTATAGAGATCCTTCAAGTTTGTTAGATATAGCACCAGGTATTTCATTTTCTTTGAAGCTACTGTGAAGGATATTATGTCCTTGATTTCATTCATAGCCTGACAATTATTGGCATATGGCCAGATTAACTAGAAATAAAAAGTAATATCTCTAATAACCTCAATCAGAAACAAAAAAAAAGTGGGGGAATAACAAGATCTCACAAAGATACAAAAGTTCAACAACAATTACTATTAAAAAATTCTATGTCCCTAAATGTGAAAACATAGAAGAATTGGACCAATACCTAGAATCACACCATCTTCCTAAATTCAACTAAAAAAAATTAGAAATTTTGAATATACCAATATCAATCCCCTAGATTGAAAAATAAATTAAAAACCTTCCAAAAAAGAAAAGTTCTAGACTGATGGATTTATACAAGACTCTACCAACCACTGAAAGAAGAGCTAATACCTATATTGCAGATCCTACTTCAAAATATACAGAAGAAAGGAATCTTCACATGTTTTAGGAAGCAAATATACCAAAACCAGGAAACCCTTACCCAAAAAAGGGAATTACAGACTCATATCATCAATGAATATCAAAACAAAAATATTCAGTAAGACCTTGGTAAACAAAAGACACTTACACATTAAAAAAAGTTATAGAGCATGATCTGGTGGGCTTTTTCCCAGGGATGCCAGGTTGGTTCAACATATGTAAATCCATAACTGTAATTCACCATATAAAATAAAAGCAAAAATAAAGACCATATGATCCTTTCAATAGATCCAGAAAAATCATTTAACAAAATTCAGCATTTTTTTCTGACAAGAACACTTAAGAAAATGGGCATAGTTGGAATATTTCTTAAACTGATAGAAGCCATCTATAAAAAACCTTCAGCCAATATTATATTGAATGGAGTAAAACTCAAAGCATTTCCACTTATAACTGGGACAGAAATATCCAGTTGTTATCACTGCTACTTAATGTGCTGGAAGTTTTAGCCAATGCGATAAGATAAGAAAAGTTTATGAAGTCTGTTCAAATGGGGACAGAGGAAGTCAAACTCTCATTCTTTAAAGATGATATGATCTTATAAAATTCCAAGATCTCAACTACAAGGCTCCTGGAAGTGATCAAGGAATACTATCATGTCTCAGGATACAAAATCAATCCCCACAAGTTTTTTCTTAACACTTTGTATTTTCTTTTAGAAAGTATATAATTACAGGCAAAAATCGAATGTGTCAGGTTATTCAAAATTCAGTATTCCTTATCTTCAAATAATACTATTTATTACTATTTCAGTTGTTTTTCTCCACTTTTCTCTATTGTATTTCAATTTAAACTTAATTACTTCATTTTGGATTTTTTTTGTTATTGTTATTTTATGTCTTCATGCCTTTCTACTTCATTCAAATTATTGGAAGGATAGGAAGATATTTTGCTAATTGTGGAGAAAAATCTTTTTTTTTTCTTTCTGGGAAAATTCTATTCATACACAGCAAGAAAAAGTTTCTAATGTCGGAAATTTATTTGTCAAAATTAGAAATTTTTGTCTACCAATTCAGGTTCTCAATGTCATTTTCTAAATGGCAAATTTTGTTGCATGCTTATTTTAAAGACTAAAATATCTTTGACTACAATAGCAAATGTGTTTGATTAATATCTTTAGTGTTTTTTTAAACAAATAATATTCCATCTTTTGACCCAGATTATGTTTTTCATGTATTAGTGAGTTTTTTTTTAAATCAGAAAAATTTACCAAGAGCTGCAATTTTAAAAAATGTGTTTATAACCAGCCTACATTTACTAGACAATCTAAGCTCCTGGGAGCAGGGATTGTCAAATAAACATTTCATTATGCTATTTTTTAAGCCTGCAAATATTTATTAAATATCTCCTATTTTTAGGAATTGTGCTAAACATTTGGATCTATAGAGTTCAAAATGTCAGGCACTATGTCTGCTTATATAGAGATTAATTTGTCCCAACAGCATCTCTCAGCACAGTGATTGATAGGCATTTGGCAGTCAATATTATTTCCTAAATGAGTTGCCTAAAGTCACTGCATTATTCAAATCTTTGTGCCATTCTATTAAAAAAAAACTAAAATAAAAATAAATCTAATGTAAAAGCACAAAAACAAACATTATGTACACAAATTTGGTAATGTGGATAAAATAATTCTTTTTATCTATGAATGACATAAAATAGCAATACACAAGGAAAAATATGCAATCTGTATAGCATTATATCTATATAAGAAATTGAATTGTCAATTAATATTCTTTCAAAAAAGAAATTATCAGACACACATAGTTTCACCAGTGAATTCCACCAAAAAGATAAGAAAAAAAAAAAATCACTTCATCAAAATCTCTTCTAGAGAACAGAAGCAGAGGAAACACTTAACATTTCATACATAATTCTATGAGATCAGCACTTTATGTCCAAACACTAAATCCAGCAAAAGACAATACAAGAAAGGAAACCTCCATATTAATAACTCTCATGATTATAACTACAGAAATCTTTGTCAAAATATTAGCTAAATACACTAGCATATGAAAAAAATTATATGCAAGAACCAAGTGGCATTTATTCTACCTCTTCTATAAATAAGGTTTTAACAACATTCAAAAATTAATCAGTGTAATTAATCACATCAGACTAAAGAAGGAAAATCCAACAATTATTTCAATTGTGTCAAGATAAACAATTCACAAAATCCAACACCTATTCATGATAAAGAACTCTCTGCAACTAGGAAAAGAGACGAACTTCCTTAATTTGATGAAAAACATTTCCCCTAAATAAGCATAGAAAAAAAACACATTCAAAATAATTTATCTTTAATGAGCTATAAATTAAAACAATAAAGACAACTTCATTCTCTAGAATAACTAAAATTAAAAAAAAACCCTGACAATATCAACTTCTAAGCATATGGATTAATAGGAATGATAATTCATCATTGGTGGAAATGCAAACTAATGTAGCCACTTAGGAAGGCAGTTTGTTAGTTTCTTAGAAAACGAAACATAGTCTTCATTGACTATCCAGAAATTGTGTTCTTAAATAATTCCCCAAACACTTCACAAAATAATCTCTGTATTCAGATGGTTATCAAGTCTTCTAGTTTTAGATGATGGTGATAAAACTGGTGGATACATTCAGACGTAAACTTTAGAAGCTGGAAAAAGCAAGGGAACAGATTCTCACAGCAGGGTAGTACAACCCGAGGCCCCAGAGCCATATTCAGATCATGTGAGGACCTCCTTTGCCTTTCTGTGGTGTCATATCACCAAAAAAATGCATATATATATTTTGCTTATCAACTTTCATCAGTGTTTGTTCATTTAATGTGTGGCCAAAGACAACTCTTTTTTCCAACGTGGTGTAGAGAAAAATTAGACAGCCCTGCTAGAGCCTTCAGCAAGAACATAGCAGCCCTACTGACACTTTGATCTTATTCCAGTGAGATTGTATCATATTTCTGATCTACAGAACTGTTAGATAATAAATTTGTGTTGGTTTAAGCCATGACATTTTGGCAACTTGTTACAGCAGCAATAGGAAACCATTGCAACAGTGGCTAGTTGGAATCGATACTTCTTATTGTTGGCATGGGAAGTTACAAAAAGGAAAGAATTCTAGCTCATGTGACAATGAGTTAGAGTTGCAGACACCAATATGAAGTCATTTTTAGCTTAATACAATATAATTATAGAGGATTACATGTAGAAATACTTCTAGATATACACAGATTAGTATATATGCATGTATCTCTAGCACTCTCAGCTTGAGATGATATGGAAACAATGACGGTGAGGACACCCAGCACAAGATCTTGGTTTTGAAAACCATTCTCAATTAAAGGAGTCAGAGCTCCCTGGAGAGATGGCTGACACTAGGAATGAAGCAGAATATGCAGAAGATAATTCTGAAGCATTTTAAGAACTGAATGAAATGACTCAAAATGGCCAAAGATGGAAAATATTGAGCAAAAGTAAATAGTATTTGATTTATAACATAAAGTAAAAGTCAATAGTATAAGTAAATGGAGAATAGAGAAATCTCCCATGCATAAGAATTCCAATTAATGTAGATTAATGTAGATTCTTTGCCTGCCCCAGAGAATAGCTCCCCACTCCTTAAGTGTGGACTGCACAGTGACTTTACTCGCAAGCAGTACCAATAGAAAGGAGGAAAAAAGAGTAATTTTACAGCAGGAAATTTGACAAGCATTAATTACCTGAAGCCAGTTTTCCAATCATGTTGATAGTATGTACCCTTGATGTGATGTGATAAAAATGGCACTTTTCCTCTGTAGGAAAAACATTATATTAATATGATCATGGGCAAAAACTGAAAAATTGCAATAAAGTACATTCTGCAAATTGCCTGATCAGCACTCCTCAAAACAGTCAAAGTCCTCTTAAAGAAGGAAAGTTTGAGAAACTGTCCATTAAAAGGAATGTAAGACACATGATTTAAAAAAAAAAAAAAAGCAATATAGTATTCTAGATAACTTATTGTCACAGACAGAAAGAATGTTAGATAGAAACAAAAGAAATTCTCTGTATTTTCTTTACAAAAATTGTTTTAAAATGGGTCTGAAAACATGCAGGTATTTGTGATACAGACATATGAAATGGGACAAGGTGTTCTATCTCTGGTTAGTGGAAAACTTCACTAGTCTCTCTCTAGCTATCTCAGGAACACTTATGTTTTCAATACAGTATGTCTTTTTATCCAGAAAAGCTAAGCCTACATTTGAAATTCCTCATTTTCTGTTTATAATGTTTATTATGGGAACAACAACAAAGATTTCATTAAATATCATCAACAGTCAGGATACATTTTGCCATAAGATTAACATGAAAATCTCATTTTGATCCTCCTAACAAATACAACATGTAGACATAATTAATAGATGTTATTCCAATTTTATTGATAAGAAAACTAAGGTTCACAAAATCTAAGAGTTTGTGGAGTTGCCTCAGGAACTTGAGAAAGAAGGCTTTTCAGAACAGCCAAAAGTTTCTCTGCTTTACACATTGATTTTCTACGTAACATGTAGTAAGAAAACATTCTTATAACTCAAAGAATAGTTTTATAAAATCTATTAGAACTAAAATTAGTGAAATAACTGATAGACAAAGGAAGAGAGATGATACTGTCAGCAAATCAAAAACAAACACAACAAAACAAGAAACTTAAAAATTAAGTTCTTCCACAGGTATAAGGAAGAAAAGAGCTAAGGATGAAAGCCAGGAATTTTTTACAGCCCTAGAAAATAAAGTAAAACATAGAACATTCCCTCTGGGAAATATTTAAAATGGAGCTATTTGATAATATGTCAACAGCTTATGCTAAATCAGACCTTAATTGTATTCACAAGTATGAGACAACCTACTTCATTTTGGGTAATCTGCAAATATTTTGCAAAGTGAATTTGCAAATATTTTAGTCAAGATTACTAAAATAAGGATTAATAATTTATAAACTATCCCAACTATTGTTCAATACTAAAAGAGAGCATTAAATCTTCTCCTTTACTAATGACTACAAAGCACAGGTCTTTCTAAATTAAAGTCACAGGCGTAAGTTGCAGAAGCTATCCATTTAACCCATGAACTTAGTCTTCCTAAAATGTTAATGACTTGTCTATAGAATTTGGCTCAACAAAGCTTTTCTTCTCACCTCATCAATTCTCTGAAAAAATGTTTTAACTTTCAAAAGTTCTTACCAGAAAACAAAGTAATAAAAATGAAATATTGTACTTCTTCTTTTTTCAAATTTCAGATTAAGGTGAGGATGCAAGCAACTAGGTTACAACATGTGCATTTGTTAGGTAGAGAGAGTCACTTTTGCAAGTGATGAAGAAATATAATAACGTCTCAAAATCTACATCCACAAATCAATAGCCTTTGTATATGCCAATAACAGCCAAATCCAGAAGGTAATCAAAGGCACAATTCCCTTCACAGTAGCTTCAGAGAAAATTAAACACCTGGGACTTAACAAAAGATGTGAAGGATCTCTACAAAGAGAATTATGAAACCCTAAGAATAGAAATACCAGAAGACATTAATAAATGGAAGGACATACCATGCTCCTCGCTGGGAAGAATCAACATTGTGAAAATGTCTATACTTCCCAAAGAAATTTACAGATTCAATGCTATCCTCATTAAAATACCAACATCATACTTTGAAGAACTGGAAAAAATAGTTCTTTGTTTTTCATGGAACCAGAAAAATACTCATATAGCCAAGATATTTCCTCTGTCTTTTTAATGATCAACTTTTCCACTTAGAAAATTCTGTATTTTAAGAATCAAATTTTTCCATATACCTTAATTCAATATTGCTTGAAACAGGTAAATCTGTGTGTATATGTATATGAGTGTGTCATACAATCACTAGTGAAACATTAAAGAAAATCTGTGCTCCGTTTAAAATACAGCTGTTTGATCTGACAATTTGTTTCATAGCTGAGAATGTTCCTAGCTGATCCAGGACGTCCAAAATAATACTTTTTAATTTTTGACAGTTTGCATCTGTATTTTCCATTACGAACACACATACACACAACAAAAGTCATGAATTTTATTTTGGGTGACATTATTAGGTAGTGAATCGTTCAGCTACTTTATTGAAGATGTCATTTCTAATTAGATTGCCTAGGTCAATTCCTTATTTGTAATACTTTATATATATTTGGAATGTATTTCTGAAAGCTGTTTTAAAAATCTTTGCCTTTTTGTCCTATAATCTTTCATTTTTTGAATCTGTTTCCAGTGACCTTTTTTCCTGACCATGAGTGATTTTTTTCCTACTTATTTGTCTCGTAATTTTGTATTTGTTGTACAAAAAATGTTGAAATGTTATGTTCTTGATTGTCTGTAATTTATTATTTACTATGGAAAAGTGTTGAATTTTACATGGAAGATTTATTTATTGATGTATCCCACATTCTAGCAACACTGAAACCAGATTCAGTCATTGCAATAGCACAATAATTTCTGAAAGTGAGACTCCCTTAAATGAGGAGTGCTTTTTCTCTTCAATTCACTAGGATGCTCTCCTAGTCCTGAAGGCACATTAGCCTATGACTCTTGATGCAGCCTGTGACTCATGATATATTGCATGTTATCTTATTTGGCAAACTTTCATCCCATATGCTTCCCATTTTCCTCTCCCTGAAGTCCCCACTCTTACTATATCCATAGAAGTAGGGATTACGGCACCTTGCATGTCTGCACAAAAGACATATGATAGTTAATACTGACTGGCCTGGAGCACATGATCATGTTATTTGTAATCCTAGTGAGGTTATAAAAATGAACAAAGAAATCTGAAAGAGAAAAACATTTTTGAAAAAATCTTGCATTCTAAGATTCTCAGCAACTCTTATTTAAAAATGACTTCAAGTGCCAGTAAAAACACATCAGCAGCTGCAGGGCTGCTTTTCTTTTCATACGAATGACAGTGAGAGGCAATTCCCAATTGAGCTGGATTATTCAAATTAGCCCATAACTCAACAATCCTTCACAATGAGCTCAGGAATTTATTATGTGATTTATTATGCAACCAATGTATCATATTTCTAATTAAATTTTTCTTAAACTAATGCTAAATTGAGTTCACGCTTCCTGAGAACTCTTACTAGGCAAGTCATTCAATCAGGTACTGAGCACAAAAGAAAGGCAATGTAAAACTAAAAGTATCTTCTTGGTAAAGAATCAGAGAATGTTTCTATAAACTGATCAAGAATAGATAATATTTTTCAGGTTTTAGTCAGGAATGTGCATCTTTTTAGAAACTATTATTCTACTTTTATGACCTTTAGATGAATATATTTGCAAAGCTGTATATAAATAATATTGAGTTAACAGGATGTCTATTTTTACTTTAGAAAAGGTAAAAATCTCCCATTCTCACTCTTTAGTGAAGTTTTAAGAAAAATACCAAAAAGCAAAGACAGTACATTTTCTTTTATGAGGGAACATATACATGTATATAAATACAACTGTTTTTTTCCATGACTTTGTTTTTATTTTTACTCAAAAATAGTTCTCTAACTTGATCTCAATCAACTGCAAAAATAGTTCTCTAACTTGATCTCAATCAACAGGTTCTCCTGTTGACCTTATGCAAATATCACTGAGGAGAACATAGTTGGCAGGAGTCACACATGGAAGGTCAGGTTAAACACCAGAATAGTTTTGGAGAATAGAAAATGGAATATACATTGCCTTCACATCTGTACACCAGGACTCAAACGAAGGTTTCCATATAAAGCTAATACTAATTAGGATTATCAGGTAGAAAAATTCCTGATACCAGCAGCATTAAATGCTAAATTTCTTTAAAAAGAAATTAATCTTCATCATTCCTTTTGTGGTTGATAAAAGAAATGTTGACTCAAATGGTTGCATCACCATTTGTAGGGAATCTTTTTACCTGTGGCTTCAATTGTTATTTCATTCATTTAAAATCTTAGGGGGAAAAAAGTCTCCATACTGAAAATTTCTTTAAAATAAAAAACAGTACAAAACATTTACAAAATAACTAAGCCCCTAGAAATAAGCTATTTCCATTTCTGCTACGGGATAGAAAATCTCCCAGAAAGTAAAAAAACTTTCCTTAGAAATATTAGAAAATATTTCCTTAGAAAGTGGTTAGCAGTACCCACTTTTGCTTTTCCATTCTCCTAAAATCAGCAGGCGACAATTTCAAATTGAGTTTTTCAACACTGTAGAAGAGAATGTTTTTAGCTGCTTTACATAAACAGGTAAAAGATAAGAGATTCCCTTCTGTTTTAAGAACAAAAACTTCACCAAAAGAAAATAATTCATGTAATGAGCAGTAAATACTTATTTAAAATGAGTCATAAAGTCACTGTATGTTGATAGTTATGGAATTTGTTCACATGCTTATATTGCCAGAAGAGAAACACTACAAACAGAAATGTAGATAAACATGGCAATCATTGTAACCTTGAAGATCAGAACACGTCTTTCCCATAGCTGAACAGAGTATAGAAGTTGCTCACTTTCAAAACATTCAGCGCATACCATTTTCTATCTAGATTATGCACACATTAAAATTCTTTAATGACAGGATTCTATGAGCAAATAAGAAATCTAAAACATCTAACCTAAACATTGGGTGTCCAATCTTTTTCCTTTTCTGCTGCAAATTGTAAGAGTAAGAGTTGTCTTGCACCATACATTAAATACACAAACACCAATCATTAAATACACAAACATCAATAAAAGCTTATTAGACTAGAAAAGGTCTGTGCATACCTTTTGTGATATCCAACACCACGGATAAGCAAATAAAGTCCTCACAAAATCAGCATGTGGCCCAAGGACTGCAGGTTCAACACCCCTGAAAACTATAATAATTTCAATCTAATCCCTACCAAAGGAACAAAATTCTTCAATATTTCTTCACCAACTGATTAAAAGTTTAAACAAGTCAGGTTAACTCATAAACACAATTCAAAAACTTGAAAGAAAAAAAATCCCAATACGTAAGTTTGAGAATGATTGTCTCTGAAAGCCATTATTCTTTCTGTTAAGTGGTCACAAGGTCTTTCCCATTTCAAATCACAGGCAAAACTGACCTAGTGAGCTTGGCTCATCATGACAGACTTCCAGGAAAGCTGCAGCTCCCAGGTCCTTCTCATCAAATACAGAAATTTCCAGAAAGCCCCTGACACACTTTATTTGCTTATAGACTAGAGCACTTAATTTAAAAGAAACTTGTTTTCTTTTCTGCCCAGAGTTCATAAGCCTTTGTAACAGCTAAATGCCAAAGATTCTCAGTAAGATGTATCATGTACCTCAGTATCACGGCTCTGTGTCCAGGACCTAACATCTCTCACTTACCACCGTACCCAGAGAGCAATTTAACTGAGTGCCTAGAAAATTTCCCACACAAGATGAAACACCAATGCCTATTTCACTCTGTGTATTTGAACTCCATTCTTAGGCAATTCTGGAAAAATCTACGTCATTCTTACAGCTATCCATTTTCAATAGAATGACTCAGAAGCTTACCTAATCCTATGACTGTATTCAAAGGGTCCTATTACTTGATCAGGATATATGCAGCAAAGACCAACTTTGATCTTACGATTAAGATGGCCTTTTCTGTAGATCATTGATTATAGTCCAAACCCAATGTACTACATCAAATTGTTAGTACATCAACCTCTAGGACCAAATCTCTTCTACAGCTTTAGCCCCTTGGCAAGTTTGGGACATTTTAAAAAGAAGCCTATAAACAATAGGAACAGAGAGACTTAATGCAGTGCATGGAGTCAAAGTAAGATTTTCCCAGGAGACAGCAAGTAAACTGATATTGGTAGAAAAAATAAGACCTAAGGTGACCAGAGAAAATAGGGACATAGCAATGCTGCCTAGAAATTAGTTTTTTGTCCTTAATTTTGGAATTACCCTACATGAAATAAACTATCCCCTCCAACAATCATAGTTTATTTGGTATTGCTTAACCATCTTTTTGTAGGGCCCTAACTCCATTCTGTGGCAAATAACCAGGCTTACTCAATTTTGCCAAGAACTTTCAGCACTTCCCCCCTCCTCTTGGTTACCACAGCTAGACTCTTGAGCAACCTACAGCCCTGCAGAGACAGAAAGACTAGCTGAAAGCTACAGAACCTTATGAAACCACAGTCCTGCCTGTGCACAACCTCTAGGTCCCCTTGCAACCACCCCACCTCACCCTATGGATCTAACTTTGCAAGTTTTGACTTCTTTGGAAATTCTACTTTAGCTAAGCTAGGCTTCCCATCCCCCACCAAAAGCACCTTACAAAAACCTTGCCCCCTCTCTTCTGAGGGTAAAGAGTCTTTGAGGCGTGAGCCCATTCTTGACTGCCAGCCAATAAAGGACTCCTGCTTACTTCAGATTCAGTGTGCTGGCATTTCTCTATAATGCCACTCATGTTGAATATAACACTATAACACTTTGTGCCTAGCTGATGATATAGACAGCTATCAAATCTCTGAGCACTTTTCAACATGCACCTCTAATACTACACTAATAGCACTGACTTTTTTCAGTGTGGCCCCTCTGTTTCTGCTCAGTTTTGGCAATTTTAACATTTTATAAGAAGTCAAGCTCCAAAGCAAAGAAGCATTGAGCTTGGAGTAGAATTTCTCTCCAATATTACAAAAATTAAAAAAAAATTAAATGAGTAGTTTTCTGCATATAAGTTCTCAACCTATATTTGTGTAGTAAATAAATAAGACTACAGAATGATTGCTAATCAAAACTAATGTCAAGATGTTTGAGTATTTAGATGTTTCTTGTGTGCCATACAAGAAAGTGCCACCATGCTTTTTTGGCCAATAAATTAAAATCATTAGCTAAAATAGCTACTTTAGCTCATATTCCATGTCAGGGTATGTGTCAATATGAACACAATTGATGAACCTAAAATAAATAAAATTGAATCACCTGCATTCAAGGACATTAGAAAACTTTGACCCTTGGTGATATTGCTTATTTCTCCTCAATATACAGTCAGCCTTGAAAAATGAATCTAGTTTTTTAAGACAATTACATCCCCATTGCTGTTGGTAAGTAGAATGTCCTACATTATGAGTGATATCCCCAGTGCTAGTTACACTATTCTTCTACTTTAGAATCCACAAGCCTGAAAGAGACCTTGAGAGTTCATTTAATCCACAGCCTGGCTTAGTCAATCAAGATCTGACAGATAAATCTATCCTAATATTTAAGGAAGCTATTAAAGGAAATTTCACTGTACCCCAAGGTAACTTATTTTGTTTTAAGGTTTTTACTACCTAGAAAATATATATTCCTTATAGCTAATCAATGTAGGACACAGAAGAAGGACAGAAAAAAACTATTATTTAATAATTGCATTCAATATTCTAAGGCAAATGGTACACTATTAATTTTATATTTGTACAACAAGTAACCCTTGAAAAAGCTGATGTGTAAGACATCATTATGCCAGTTTTACAAAAGAAAAAATTAAGAATTGAAGAATGTAAGTGTCATGCCCAAACTTACCCCATTAATAAAGGAGAACTTAAATTCTCTAAAGAAAACTACAGTATGTAAAGAAAGGGATATGGCAGAGCCCTTAATTCAATTAAATTTTTCAGAAATGATTGGAAATTCTCTCTTTTGCATCTGCTGTTTTCAATTTAGCACCTTCTTCTCAGTATTATCCCCTTAAACATTCTCTTTTCCTTAGAAAACTCACAGCCTGAAGGAGGCCTCCCTACATACCCATCAAGTGACTTATGTTTTTAACAAAAGTTAATCAATGCTAATCGCATATCTGTAACTGGAACTGACCCTAACTGATCTACTGGCAAGTAAAAAATACCATATTTCCTCTCTTCATGAAATTAAAGACCAACAAGGGAGTCAGACATTCAAAAATGAATCACACTAAGACTTAATTACTGTCTGTGTCAGGCAACAGAAAGAACAAAATTACCTCGTGTGCTCTCAAGCCATGTAACAGAAAACACTCAGTAAACCTCCTAGAGAAAATTGTGGCTAAACTGGATAAGCAAAAGTTAACCTGATAAGGAATATAGAGAAAGGGTAAAGAAGGGGAAAAAGAAATAGTCCAAATACAGGAAATCGAATGGCTAAGGATGCTAAAGTAGAAGTAGCCTAGCGTGATAGAAAATTTAAAAGAGATAAACATCTGAAGAATTTTGGTCAAGGCAGAGTGGCACAAAAT
The DNA here is from genome assembly GCA_963573935.1 of Arctocebus calabarensis. Taxonomy (NCBI): domain Eukaryota; kingdom Metazoa; phylum Chordata; class Mammalia; order Primates; family Lorisidae; genus Arctocebus; species Arctocebus calabarensis. The sequence goes on from CAUYON010120256.1 coordinate 21,073, forward strand.
ATGTCAAAGAAGCATGCAGCAAGGGTCACACGGGTAGAATCTAGAATCTGTGCTCCATTCCAACAGGAAAGGAAGCCATCAGTGTACTTAGGTATGTCATGATATGATTTATGAAGATTTTTGTAAAAAAATATGGCAGATGGTTAACTATAATTTCTTAAAAAATTAATAAAATATGTTTTCAAAATTCACAAACATATAAGGACAAAAAAAGTACAAAACATAGATAGCAACAAAATCTGGAAACTAGAAATCAGAAAGGTATGTGATAGCTGATATTGGGCAACAGAAAGCTAATTTCAAACCAGAAGTCTGAAAACTGAGAAGCAATGTGATACGTTCTTCAGAGGTATTAGAACTTAGGAACTCTAATACCTCTGGAAAGGTATGAGAATTGTGCCAAAAATAGAAAAAAAAAATAGACTGAAAATCTTTTTTGTTGCATTTGCTCACCCTCACCCCAACACAGGTCCCTGCCACAGCACACCTTCTCCAGTTTGGTGGAGGCCACTGGCCCACCTCATGCCCTACCCCTAGCAGAAATATCTGGAAAAATTAAAATAGCATCTATCAACTGGAAGCAAACAGGCAGCAATACCACACTGAAAACAGGAAGACTAAAGGAAATGTTTTATACTGAACGTGAAGACTACAGCTTTCTTCCTTCATTCTGGCCCCTGACCAGTGGCCAGGCGATTTCTCCACTGAATTACAGTGGTAAGATTTATACTCTTCTAATATAAGTGATTGACAGATTCTTTTTTGTGGGTTAAGAGAAAAGATTCACAAATTAGGATAGCAGAGGCCTTCTACTGAGATAGCCTTGCAGGAAACACTCAGATGACAATTATATATATAATACCCTCCCATCAGTACTGAGTATTGTACCTTTTACAGAAAGTAAAGGGGCACTAGACAGCTTAAGAAAGCCTCTACCATGAACAAACAGGCAAAATACCATAAACAGAAAAAAAAAAAAAAGAAAATGGAAGCTTGTGAGAATAGTTTAAAGAATCACATACACACACACACACACACACACAAAATCCCATTAATATCCTCACGATCCTAATAGTGAATAAAAATAACAGTATCCACAAAATGACTAAATGTTACACATATTGAAAATGAGAGGAAAAAAAGAGTTCATGCCAATGAATAATATGATGACAGAAATGAGAAACTCAATTGAAGTGTTAAAAAATAGAACTGATTAAATCATGAAGGAAAAGAGCATTAAGACAAGGAAACGGAAAATTGGAGAAAATATTTAAAAATTGGTACATTAATCAAGGATGTACAAAATATGAATAATGGGAGTCCTATAAAGACATTTCAGAGAAAACAGAAAGGAAAGAAATTAATCAAATGATTCAATCAAAATTGTCAGAGGCAAAAATAATTTCCCCATTAAAAACGTTCACCGTGTACCCACAGAAAAGAATGAAAATAGGTTCTTGTTAAATATATATAATTTAAAATGTTTAAAACGGTGTGTTGAAAAGAAGGATGTAAAAATCTTCTTAAAAGATTATGGAAGTTACAATTAGGTATCATCCTTTGGGTTTAAATAGTTTTCAAAAATACATGAATATATAAAACTAGTATATTAGTACATATACTATGTTTGTATATAGAATTTTTTTATAACAATTATAAATAACTAAGTAATTTTCATAACAAATTCACAAGCTTTAATAGCTTAAAACAATACTCATGCATAAGCTCAAAGATCTGGAATTAAAGAGGAAAATCTGCTTCTCAGCTTATAGTACTGATTCAATGAGACCCTTTCAAAGTAGCAGCAATGATTCTCTGACCCTAAAACATATTGTTGTGTGTCCCCTTTATTCCTTCCTATTTCCTTTGTGGAATGGGAATGTCTAGTCTATGCCTATCCCACCATTGTAGTGTGAAAGAAAGTGCCTTATTTTAAATTTCACAGGTCCACAGATGGAAGGAATTTTTTCCTCAGGATATATCACTTTCAGAGTGTCACTCATACCTGACATAGATGATATAGAATAGATAATAAGATTTGGGACACTTGAGTTGATGATATTTAAATAAGATTTTAGGCGTAGAGTGGAACTGCAGTAAGTAGAGACTTTTGAGAATATTGGAATGAGTATTTTGAAAGTGGGAGGAGATAGCGAAGGACAGAAGACACCATTAGTAGGTTGAATGTTCACGCTCAAGAATATACATCCACATTCAGATTTTTAAACTTGTAAATGTTGCCTTTTTTGGAAAATAGGTCTTTGCAAATGTAAGTCACTTAAGGATATTGAGGTAAGGAGTTTATACTTGATTATCTGGGTGGGTTCTACATTCAATAAGTGTCTTTATCCACGTAAAGCACAGGAGATTTGAAGCAGGTGGGGGTAGAGGGTAAGACTTACCCAGAGGAGAGATCGGCCTGATGCACCTCTGATGGGAATACTGACAGCTACCACAAACTGGAAAAGGCAGGGAGTGGATTCTTTCCTACAGCCTTCCAAGACAGCATGGTTAGGCTACAGGCTTTATTTCAGATAGGTGAAAACATAAATTTCACTATTTTCAGTTGTCCAGTTTATAGTAATTTGTTATAGCAACTATAGCAATACAACACAAATTTCGGTTTCAGGAAATGGGGTGCTGCTGCAATAAGTGACTCAAATGTGTGTCATTGGTGTGGCTCGGGAAGATGTAAGGAACACACTCCTGGAGTAAAGGAGATCCTTGTGCAGTTACAGAAAATGTGAGTAAATTGTGTTCAACAAGTGCAAAAAAACAAATCTTATAAATTTATAAGCTTACATATTTAGCTGATGAGGTTTCTAAGCAAAATGGTAAAGGGACATCCTGGTTTCTTTTTTGCTGCTTGTAGAAAAGTAGGAGAAGATCAGAAGTTGAGGAAAGATCTATCTATTTCAAAAAAAAAAGGCAAAATTTAACGACCGAAGAATCTAAGCCTATCCAGTTTGCAAATGATGCAAATTTTAGATTAGCTGTTATAAAAATGTGAAAATGTGCTTTGAACCTAAGGTCAATGATGTGCCTGGACAATATTTTGCCATAGAGATTCATATATAATTCATGTTTCTTTGCAGCCATGTTAGCAGAAGCCAGGAAAAGAAATGGGGTTATCAAGAGAAAGATCTATGGAGATCCTCTTGTTGAATGACACATATCCCCCTTGACATTCCACAAGGATTTAAGAATATTGTATCCAGGATTTAAGAATGTTTTATCAGTAGAAACCACCACCAAACTATCTGAGGATGTTAAATCCAAGAAACCTGACTCCACTCACTGACTGAAGAATTCCCAGGATTATGAAGAGCTCACATTATAGCAACTGTGTAACAGGTATAGCTAGCAGTCAATACACAAGGAAGATCCGATATTTTCAGGGAATTTATGTTCACAGGCTATGTGTTTCAAAAGCTAAGAAATATGATGCGGATAAATAATAATTATGTAGAAAATAATCGAGTGAAATAAAGTAGTATTTGCTTCCACATAGATCACAATGTTTTTAAGAAAATAAAATTAAAGCAAGTAGTAGTAGCAGCAGCAGCATTATATTTTTTGATCTAATGAGACATGGAACTAAATACAACACAATAGCTGGTAAGTTTTAAAGTGATTGCCTCTATAAAATAGAGATTAAAATTAACAGTAGGAAATGACTTCTGTTCTGTGTTTGTTTTTATTGTTTTTGGTTTTTTGTTTTCTTTTAGTAAATAGAATAATTGGAAACTTTCATGATATACATGCATACTTTCATGATAATTGTTTAGAACACTAAATGTAAAGCTTGCCCTGGAGTTTCCATGTAAAAGGGAATGAAGAGGGATAAAGTTGAACAGAGATGCAAACAGAAGTGATGTAGCATCAAGTAGCATTATACTAACGATGGTGGAGAGAAGGGGAAATTTAGATTAAATGTGAGAAATGCGTAGTAACCAGATGCCTAAAGTGACTCCCAAGTTTTGCACATGAAGAACTATATGAAAAGGGTCTTTACTGAGATGAGAATTATGTGAGAACTAGAGGATATGAAGTCAATGATTTTGATTTGGGGAATGTCACAATTAGAGGTTTCTGTTAAATAGAGGAAGGGAGATTTCACATACACACTTATATGTGTATGACATATATTGTATATTATGTATATGAAATATGTATGTATGTGTGTATATATAATTATATGCTATATTTTATATTATACAAGGTGGATATGAAGTTCATGGGCACTTCAAAAGAGTTTAACATTAAATTGCACACAATTTTTATGGACAAGATATATGCACACACACACATATATATAAAGGGTCAGAAGAGAAACCTGAACTAAATATAGTTTAGCAATAGGAATTTTAAGGATTTAATTTTACTTAAAAATGTACTTGTGATTACAATTACTTCTACATAGTGAAGATAAATAAAATATTAAAAACCCAAGCCTATATTATAGGAAGTGCAATATGTGAAAAAAATAAATGAAGCACAAACAGAGGCTAACAAGAAGAGATCAGAGAAGGGAGGTGAAAACGAGAATAACGTAGCACTGGGTAAGCCAAGGTAAGACTGTCTTCAAAAATAATGGAAATGCCAATGATGACAAATACTTATCCAATGTCAAGGAAAGTTACTAGTGAAAACTTATTACTACATTAAGCAATGTGGACATTTTGATTATGTAACGAGAGTTGCCTTGGTGGAATGATAGGTGAACAAACAAGATTAGAGGGGGCTGAAAATTGGGAAAGAAAGAGTAGAACTTTTACAACTGTAGGAAAATATTTCAAGGAGTTTGATCATAAAGGGTGATTATACCCTGAAAGCATGACAACATCTAGAGAGACTGTCATTTGGGGAGATTATTTTAAGTGAAAGTGACTTGAAGCTTTGAGAGGAAAACTTTTAGAAAGAAAGCAAGCATGTAGATACAGGGATATTTACAGTGTCGTGAAGACAGAAGAGTTCTTTCTTCTGTGTTTCTCTCGCTGTGATGTGTAAGAAGCAGTTATTAATTGAAGGTGAAACTAGAGGCAGAGTTGGAGGAGGTATGAAGAAAGTGAAAATAGACCAACGTGCTCAGATAGGCTGCATGGCACTCTTGAAACCCCATCTAAAATCAATGGTGTGTGTGAGTGTGGTCTGTGTTTAAACAATGCCAATGTGCAAATATCTATCACTAGTAACAGTGAGGGAAGTGGCTTAGATTGATTTTGGACATTTTAAGGGATCAGGGCATTTTCTGAGGTAGGAAGAAAATATTTAGAATATTGTCTGCATGTACTAAACAAACTTTTCTAGGCATACCTGATTTAACTAGAGGTAGGTGGTATCTGATTAAAAACTCAGCTATTCAGTTTCTCTTCTGGCAATTTCCATTTGGGAAACCGAATAGTTGCTCTGATATGTAGGGGTGAGCTGAAAACTTTCGGCTGCCATGGGGAGCCATGATAAGCCAAGAATGCAGCGATATATAAGCAGAGAGCAGGGCCACCGAGTGATGCAAGGGTATAAGAGATAAGAAACCCTGTACCCAGAAAGACTAAGTGGTTTTAGAAAATGTTTCAAATCCCCGTGACACCATCCTATGTTTCCATGAGTTTACTGATATCATTAAAATATAACTTACTTTAAATAAGTTAGTTCACACTGATTCTATTCCATTCAACAAAACATCTCTGGATAAGGCAATCAGGGGGATTTCATCTTGATAATGTTTATTTCAATGCTGTATTGATATTTATATCAACCCATGGAGCTGCTATTATATTATCTAGACCAATAGCATATGTGAATGAAATCCAGTTTTCACATAGGAATGGAGAGCACTCATTTTCACTGGACTAAAATAATGGAGTTATGATAAGCGGAATTTTTTTCCTCAATGTGTTTACCTTGTTTTATCTGTATGGCCTTAAAGTACAGAGTAATCTATACATAACTTGATTCTTTTCTTTTGATTATCAACAATAACTTTACTATTGCTGATACCTGTGCTTTAAAAGATCTTTTAAATATATATTTATCTAGAAAATAATGTTTACCTGTCATTTAACATTTAAAACAATTGCAAGACAATCCATAGATTTAATTAGAATTGTCACATGAATATATGCTAGGCTTAGCCCAGGCTGTTAGCAGTAATTTATTTGTGTACTTATACCACAAATTGAAAAGAAAATTGCAAAGCAATTGAAAAAATACATATTGGGTGCATGTTCCATTCACAGTGTAATTATTGAGATTACATATATTGAGAGTTTCAGAAAGCTGTTAGTGGACATATAAATATTAATGAAAAAGAAAATACTATTCTTCTCAAAACATTCTCTTACATGATCCAAGATACCAGAGTAAAAAAAGGGACATTGTTATTTTCTTAAGGTTTTGTAGGGACTGAAATTCAAAATTATGCCTGAGAGAAAAGACTGTAGAAATCCTTCTGAAAGAGAATAAATTTATATTTTACTACTCTGATCATGAATTACCTAATTTTCTCACAAAAAAGCATTTATAATTACTATTTAGGGTTTTTTTTTTTTTTTTGAGACAGAGTCCCACTATGTTGCCCTTGGTAGAATGCTGTGACATAACAGCTCACAGCAACCTCAAACTTGTGGGCTTAAGCAATCCTCTTGCCTCAGCCTCCCAAATAGCTGGGACTGCAGGCACCTCCCACAATGCCCAGCTATTTTTTGTTGCAGTTGTCATTGTTTTAGTTGACCCAGGCTGGGTTCGAATCCGCCAACTGAGTTGTATGTGGCTGGTGCCATAACCACTGTGCTACAGGCCCTGAGCCATGTTTAGGTATATATAAACCTAGGTTTAGGTTTCTGATCTATAAAATAATTGCAAAGTTATATAAGGGTGGCATTGTCAAATTTATATTTAGTGAAATTAAGAAGTCAAAATTCCTGCCAAAAATACAAAGATTACTTTAGGTTTCAATAAAAGAGGCATTGTGAAATAATTCTGTTCAAGATTAAGCGTCATCTCTAAAATCTCTAAAGATTTCATTACTATTTGCAGTAGAACCACCATAGTTGACTACTTCCCTAAGGTGAATTCCTCCTTTAGTTGACCTAATTTGCATAGAGCAGACATGCACCACACGTATGTATCAGCATAATAGGCCTAGTTCCTCATGTTGACCACCTGTGGATGTTGACCAGGATGCTACCGTCCCATAAGTGGTCAGTTCACAAAAGTTCTACTGTATTTACATCTCAAAATAATTTATATGCATATGTAATTGTAGCAACATCAGTTTCACATGGTAGCTTGTTAGAAAATTCAAATTCTCAGACCTCACCTAACACTATCTGCTTTAACAAGGTGTTTCTGATGAAGCTTAAGTTTGAGATCACTGAAAGTCAAGAACTTGAAAGGAATGAATGTTTTAACATGAAGATAACATGGTTGTGAGCAGAAAGTTTTAATACTATGAATGTGAAAACTGACTCTGACCATTCACCAGCCCTCCGGGACTAGAATACTGGGGAAAGAGCAGCTTCAAAGGGAAACTCAGGAAATAGGTTTTGTTTAAAACTTGAAGGTGGAGCAAATGGCAAATAGTGAAAAAGTAGAGCATAGCGAATAGCCACTAACCCCTAATAAAGGAGTTTCAAAGAAAAGAAGGAACTGGCTTTGAGAGGAAGGTAGGCATATCCCGTGGTGTGGTTCAAGGGAAGAAAGATAGTATAGGTTGGCACTGTAGGAGAGTGACACTTTATACTGAATCATGTGCAGGGCAATCTGGATATGGTATCTGAAGACAGCACTGCGTGGTACAATAGCATTTAAGCACACAGATTTTAGCAGTAAACTCCTTTGGTTTGATTCTTGGTTCTACCATATGTAAATGGTGTGACTGCAGTTAGCTTGTTCTCCCTGCCCCACCCTGTGCATTTGTGCATCTTGGTATTCTTTTTTGGGGGGGGCTTTTTAAAAAATCTCCAAATACAGGAGAAAAGAGTAGTTATCCACAGAGTTGGTGTGGGTAGTGATAGAATGCTTTGGAGGTTGACACATACACATCATGACACAACTGGGAGAAATAAAGAACAGAATACTTTCTAAAACTGTTCTGATTTCACTACAGCCCCTACTTTTGTGGATGGTGAATTAGTTAATTAGAACTAATTCAGTTTCTTCTGGATAAACTGGAATTCTTTCAGTAAATACTCAGTGTTTCCCAGTTCTTTATTCTTTTACCCTTAGATAGCACATGGACACATATTTCTCCAGGGATTGTTAAAGGATCCATTGCTATAAATGTAGGTGGTTGCACAGCCCTCTGTAGCCACAATGGTAGCTTTAGTGATTCGTGGTCACTGGACACTGGTGACAAATGTCTAACCCCAGTCAAGACACCACAGCACATTCAGCTTTCAAACTACTTCCCAGGGAAAGCCCTACTTTATTGACCGGGTTCCACCTCAGGACTCACAAGCTCTGCAGGTACTGCATCTCAGTCCCAACCTCCATCAGCATTTGACAATCCACCTCAGGGGCTCAACTGGAAACTCTCCTCACCCTTTCACCTCAATGGCCCCAGGACAGATCCGCAACACTTAACTTCCTAATTGTACTTCTGAGGGCATGCTAAAATTTCTGGGTTCTCAAAACTTGAGAACTAGCAGAGAACAAGGCACTCTGTTTACCATCCTGTCAGCTCACTACACTATCATTTCTCTTCTAGTTTAGAGACACTTGCCAAGGGGTCTCTTCCCACAGTTCTTAGCAGCAGGCCAGGTGCAAGACCCCTTTACTTTTGATTTTCTCCATAAACCATTTGGGACATCTATCACCCACTTCTATCTAGTGGGATCTATTCCCAACACTTCCTTGATCTTCCCAACCTTGAGAACACCTTTTCCTATGTCAAATGCGGAGATCTTGTTGACCTTCACTTGTAGTAAGTTTGTTGATCTGAGCACACCACAGTTGTCTCTTAATTTGTAATAAAAGTTATAAATACGTGTTTTCCTTCCAAAAAAGGCTGGCTTTATTATTCCAAGGAAAAGTTTTGAGAGCCAAAAGGTGGTTAAAAATTCTGTGTTGAAAATTCTCATGAATGGCAAGCTTCATATTTTGGTAATTATGATAGAAGACTACAGGATTTATTTATATGAACATGGAAATTAAATTAGTTTAAATTAGATCAATCTAATACTTTCAGAATACCATCCTTGTTCTCTAAATGATATTTAACATTCATTTAGTATGTTTCAGGCACTATACTAAGTTATTAACATATATGATTTTATCATTACAACTGCTCTACAAAGCATTTTACAGATGATAAAACTAAGGCACTTAGAGGTTAAGTTATATGCCCATGGTCACAGACTGATGAACTGAAAGAGCCAAGGTTGAACTTAACCGCGACTGACAGAGCCTAAACTGAAAAGTGAGGCTCCATTATGCTTCCTTTGAGCAAGGAACAGAGTATCTTCTAAATAAGTAAGAACCATTGTTACTAATATCGCTATTTTTGTTGGGTAACTCAGATTACTAGAAGTTGGTATATGCTGTTTGAAAATAACAATTCAGCATTTTGGTTTACAGAGAAGCCTTTTGTAAATGTGGTTAGCTTGGATCCATCATAGAGATTGATCATCTCTTGGGCTATGAAACATAACAGAAAATATAGAAAAAAATGATATACAGCTCCATTTTTTAAATAAAATTAAATTGTATTTATCATATCACAATTTTACAGGTTGAGCCTACAAAATAAGGTCACATTTTTATTAAAAGCCAAATAAGATTTTCAGCTAACTCTGCCCAAACTGGAACTTAATCACTCTTTAGATATTCAGGGAGGAGTGACTTAAGAGAGTCACAGACAATTGATTAAAGAAAGGAGAGATAAAAATGAATGAATGACTAACTTTCCATTCCAATCTTAAATTGTAAGGTAATATACTTGCTACAATATTGCCTTGAAAAAGAAAGGGACAGAGGGGAATATTTTAATCTCTCCTTTTAATTCCCTAAGTGAAATTTATTAAGAAACTACAGATCTTTATTTAAGGGAATTTTGATATAATAAATGAGTTGGTGTATCATGTTATTCAAAAACAATGCTACATGTAAAAACATCAGTTTTCACCGCATTATACCGTTATTTCAATGTAATTTAAATGAAATTTGGGGGAAGTATTGAAAAATAATTTGAAAAATATCATAAATTGACTATATCAAAGACAATTCACAAATAAAAGACGAATGTGAAGAATCTGATTTTACAAAAACATCTCAATGGATTATAAAGACATACTGTGTAATACAGGGTACGGTCACTGGATAAGCGAAAAATATCAATGCATTGGAAAAGATTGACCATAAAGAAACTCAATTGTGTATGAATCAATTATACAATAATATAGACTTCACAAATCAAATGAGAAATATTTGGTAAACAGATTTGGAACAACTAGTTTGCAATTTAAAAAAATCAATTATTTTATTTCATGCATGAAAGTCAATTTAAGGTGAAGTACTTATTTAATATTTGAATAATCATTCAGAAAGATTATTCTGAGATCATACTCTTATTTGAAATATTATTATTGTGCCTAGTTGGGAGTCTATACCGATTAAATGACAAATAAAAGGTTTAAAAGACAGGATAGACTGCAGAGACGTAGAATTTGATAGTAGGAGATAAATCTGGAAAATATAGGATTCAGGCCTTAGAATGTAAGAGGTTCTTTCAACTGAAATAGATCAGACTAGGTGAAGAAACACTTAAGGAGAAAAGCTTAGGAGTGCAGCATGTGATGCACAGGATGACCTGGACTAGAGCTGAGGACAATGGTCCAGAATTCAGATATGTCTAGGATGGGGCGGTGCCTGTAGCTCAGAGGGCACCGGCCACATACACCTAGGGTGGCAGGATCAAACCCAGCCTGGGTCTGCTAAACAACGACAACTTCAACCAAAAAATAACCGGGCATGTGGTGGGCGCCTATAGTCGCAGCTTCTTGGGAGGCTGAGGCAAGAGAATCGCTTAAGCCCAAAAGTTTGAGGTTACTGTGAGCTATGACACCATAGTACTCTACCAAGGCAACAGCTTCAGACTCTGTCTCAAAATTTAAAAAAAAAAAAAAAAAGTTTGGTGGGGCCACACTTATGGTGCATCTTAGAAGGGTACAGGCGAACCTTATTAAATGCAGAATACAAATGTCTTCATATAATAACTGAGAAAATGCCAGGAAGGCTATGTTAATCAGTTGGATAAAAATAGTTAAGACTGTTTATGAAACCAGCACATTGTACCCCTTGATTGCACTATTTTACACAGCTATGATTTAATAATAAAGACAATAAAATTAAAAAATTCTGGGATGAAAATACATTTGACCCTTGAGCAACATGGGGGTTATGGATGCCAAACTCCACACAATAAAAAACCCATACATAATTTTTGACTTCCCCAAACTTAACTACTAACAACCTCCTGTTAATCAGAGATCTTAACAATGACAGAATTAGTCAAGTAACATCTATTTTGTATGTTTTTCAGGTTATGTGTATATACTATAGACTGACAATAGACTAAGTCAGGGGGGAATGTTATTAAGAAATCATAAGGAAGAGAAAATATAAAGGGAAATGGATTATCATAAAGGTCTCCATCCTTATTGTCTTCACACTGAGTAGGTTGAGAGGAGAAAAGGAGGAGTTAATCTTGATGTCACAGGGGTGGTAAAGACAGAAAAGGTGAGGAGGTAGAAGAGGAAGCAGGGAAGAGAGGTTGGCACAGTTGGCGTAAATTTTATTGAAAAAAAATTTGCATGTAAGTGGGCCTGCACAGTTCAAATCTGTGTTGTTCAAGGGTCAAAGGTATAGACTTAATAGAACACTGCTTCCTTATAGTATTTGAAGTCATAGGAGCAGACGAAATGATTAAGAAAAAAGATATAAATGAAGAGAGAGCCAAGCACAGAATCTCAGAGCTATAGCAAGATTACAAGCAAAGTATTGCTATCTCTGAGAGCAAAGAATTGCAATAAGGAGCATAATGTCAAACATGAAGTGCGGCTGAGAAGTATGGGACAACATTCAATGCACTCTTCACTCTAAAGTTGGCAATTAGAAATCCCAGCAAAAAGAATTTCAAAAGAGGGTAGAGAAAGAGGCCATGTTCTGAGTAGTTCAAGAGTGAATAAGGAAAGGAGGAAAAATAATTAGAAAAATGTGATGGAGGAAAGGTTATATAAAATCTTATTCTGCCAAGGAAATAGAAAAAAAAAAAGACTCTGAAAAACATATTTGTATTTGTAGGCATTAATTAGCACATGGATACAGAAATCATTTTACAGGTACTAATGTTTTTACACAATTAGTAATTTATTTTATTTTGAAAATTATCACTTTACAGAGTAGTTAGAACAAATGCACAAGGCAATTATTAACTGCATCCTACATTCAATCTTGAAATTTTAAGATTTTTATCATGTGATATTCTGTTAGCGTTTAGTTATCTTAGTTTATCTTATATCTAAACAGCATTAAATCTACTTTATTTTACTCCTGAAACAATCAAATTTTTCTTTCTAATTTAAGAGTGCTTAAGTATTTTTCTCCTAGAAAATATTAGTTAATAGCCTCACTCCTTTTGGTAGCTTAAGGTAAATTTTGCTATGGTTATATATGGATTCTGATGACATCAATGTATGTAATTGTATTATATTTTGCTGATTTTGCCCTAAAAATAATTCTGAGACACTTCATTTTTTTCCCTTTTCAGGAAAAGATGAACTGTCTTTGAAGTGACTTTATTCAAATCTACTAAGCAAACATAATTCACACTTAAGAAATCAGAGTTTAAAAATGGGCTAGGAAAAATTGTAAACTGTTTCCTTAATATAAAATACTATTGGCAAGTCAAACACCCTCACAGTCTAGACTTCCTGTTGTTAAAAGTATAATGTTGATCAGGTAGGACACTGAAACACTCCAGGAAAGGCGGATGGAATATCATTGGGAAATACCCAACTGAGACATATAGAACTGCAAGGCTGTGACATTCCTTACCTTAATATTGATGAAACTCTGACAATTTGTAAACTCTTTTAGGTCTTTCTGATCAGAAAAAGGATGTAGTTAAGAACTAATCTGAGAAAATAGTGTCCTAGAAAAATAAAGTTTTTGGAATTGTAAATACTATATACTGTAGATCATATCTATTATTAGAAATTCACAAATACAACTAAAATCATTTGCTACCCTTCAGTCATTTTCCTATGAAACTTACCTAAGATAGATTGACAGAATCTAATGAAAATAATGCAATGAATTAATGGTCTCACTTTTCTAACAGGGAAATGCTTATTTAACTTCAACAAACAAGAAGGATACCAACTTCTTGGGTGAAAGTCAAGAGGTTGTATTACTAACAATTTTCTGAAACATTAAATAGCTAGGATTCAGAGACATATACAATTGTAAAATACTCATTTTTATTGTAGGCTAGATGAACTCATTTATTGGATAAATATTAGCTAATTTATAAGAGAGTTAAGAAAAACTGACAGGAAAAAATGATCAATGTGTGAACACACAAATATTTCCTTACAACAATAACAAGAACTATAAAGTAAATGCAAATGAATATGTATAGATAAGACTCATTGTAATTTAGATTAGAAGATACCTGTTCAAATAGTTCAAAAAGCAACAATAATTTCCTAGTTATCTTGCAGACATACTTTTATAGGAGCTTTGGAATCTAGGTAGAAGGTTTTGAAACCACAATGGAACCTCATACTGAAGAAGACCATTTTCAGAGAATTGGCCTCTGACTGCAGTCCCTCTGTGCTTTAAGCAACAGCCTGATTTGGCCTTGGTCCTCACAATAAGAGCATCAGCCCAGGGACCCAAAAGGAGCCACACCCACCCCATCTGGAGTAATAGTCCCACCAAAATTGTTCTTGTCTGGAACCCCGAAGCAACCCATGACCCAGATCCAGTCTTTCTCAGCTGTGATCAGGAGCATTCCTGCTAACCCAGGGACCCACCCAGTGACCCAGAGGGAATTCTCCCATAAGAGTTGTACCCATCTATGAACCTAGTAACATGTATGGAGCTAACTGCAGACATTGAAGTAGACCCTTGTTTCAATTACAGTCCTATTAAGTATGGTCCTGGAGGCAATATTATGTCCTTAGTAACCAAGCACTACCTACAACCACCTGAGCTCCTGGCCACAGGCCTGCTAACCTTGGATCCAGTAGCAACTGTGTGTTCCAGCTACAACACCACTCAACTATGGTCCCAAAGGGAATTTCCTTGGCCCAGAAAACTGGCAGAAGATCTTTACCTGCTGCAACTCATCTGTAAAGACTGGAATGGGTTCTCAATCCTTCAAATTCCCAGACAACTTCTCAGTGTTACATGAATCACAGAGAAAGAGACAACATGATATCTCCAAAAGAAATACCCCATAAAAACCTATGAGTTGCCTAACAAAGAATTTAAAATAGTCATCTTCGAAAAGTTCAATGAGATATAAGAACACAAATATGTGACTAAACTAATTCCAAAAAACGCATGAATAAAATAAGAACTTCAATAAAAAATAGAAACTATAAAAAGGAACCAAATAAAAATCCTGGAGCTAAAAGTACAATGACAGAGCTAAAAATAAATAGGCAACTTACAGTGTAGAAAAAAAAATTTGCAAACAATCTGAAACATGGTTAAAATCCAAAGTGTACAATATTATCCTATAATGCAATAGCAAATTATAAATATTAATAAAATATTATTAAAATTAAAATGTGGAAAGGACCTAAGTAGACATTTTTCTGAAGAATATACACAAATGGTCAAAAATATATGAAAGGAGCTTGACATCACCAATTACCAGGGAAACACAAACCAAAATCACAATGAAAAATTAACTCCCACCTGTTAGAATGGCTATTATTAAAAAGATAGGAGTTAACAAATATTGGTGAGGATGTTGGGAAAAGTTCACCTTTATATCCTGTTGATAGGAAGGTAAATTGGTACATTCATTATGGAAAATAGTGTGAAGACTTCTCAAAAAATTAAAAAGAAATCACTATCTCAAAGAGGTATCTGCAATCCCATGTTTATTTTAGTATTTTTTTAGATATGAACACAACCTAAATATCCATTGATGAATGAAATGATTCAAAATATGCAGGTTATATATATAACAGAACACTATTTTGCCCTAAAGAGGAAGGAAATTCTACCATTTACAACACATGAATGAACTTGGAGAACATAATACTAAGTGAAGTAACCCGAATACAGAAAAATAAATACTAATAATTGCTCTCAGTTATATTCGTAATCTAAAAAAGTCAAACTCATAGAAGCACAGAGTAGAATGGTGGTTTCCAGGAACAAGAGTTAGGGGTAGAAGAATGGGAAGATGTTGGGAAAGAGTATAAAGTTTTCATTACAAGATTCATAAATTCTGGGGATCTAATCAAGAACCATAGGAGATTATAGTTACTTGAAATTTGCAAAGAGAGAAGATATTATGTGCTCATGCTGTAACAGAAAAAGCAAAGAGATAATAACTCTGTAAAGTGATGGACATGTTAGCTTGATTGTGGCAATCATTTCACAATATGTGTAATTTTTACTTGCTGATTCTACCTCAATAGAGCTGGACAAAAGAGTAGATTTGATAAAGATTAAATTTGTCAACAAAATGAAGATTAGTCAATATTTAATCTTAATAATAGATTTCTGAAAAATTTCAAAGCAATATGATGAAGAAAAACTCAACAGCTGAATCAAAAGAAACATTTTTCTTTCTTTTATGAATGAGCACAGACATGATATAAAGAATCTAGGTATAAACTAATTGGAATGGGAGAAAATGTCAATTTAGAATATCTCCAACATGTAGTTGAATATTTTCTGAAATCTAAAAAGCAAATAAGCTAAAAATGAACACAAATTTCTACTCTGCAAATGAGACAAACACAAAACTAAAAATAAAGGATTGTTTATTCTTTAAGAATAGAAAATTTTCCAATAAAGATATTTATTATAATAAAATCACAGGTCATTGGACCAGGTGTCCTCAAACTTTTTAAATAGGGGGCCAATTCACTGTCCCTCAGACCGTTGGTGGGTCAAATTATAGTTTAAAAAAAAAAACTATGAACAAATTCCTATGCACACTGCACATATCTTATTTTGAAGTAAAAAATAAAATGGGAACAAATACAATTCACACCAACGCATGTGGCCCATGGGCCGCAGTCTGAGGACCCCTGCATTGGAAGAACTGATGCCTCTCATTGGTTTAAAAAAAAAAAAAAGCTGCTATAATGGAAACATAAGGAGTAATTCCTTGTCTCATTTTTAAACCCCATGAAGAATTATTTATAAACAGACTAAAATATAACTTTCTATTTGATGTGAGTACCACTCTATCATCGACCTCAGTATTAAAGCAAAACATTTCCCTCAGAGCATTAAACCACTTAAACTGGAGCTTTCTAATAATTCTAAATTCTTCTTCATGACCAAACTCTTAGTTTTAATCTGGTTCCATTCATCTACAGGATCAGCCACACAATCTGCAAGGCCCAGTGAAAAGTGAAAATTGGGGTTCCTGTTCAATAATTATTAAGAATTTCAAGATAAGGGCAGGAAGCATTAAGTCAAGCATGGGATCATCATAACCAGGGAACCCTGTGTGACAGCACAGGTCACATGTTCATGATGCCAGCACCACTCCTCTATCTCATAACTCCTGCAAATTCAACAGATGAAAAGTTGTTCTGAAGGTAAAGAGCAAGATGGCGGACGAGTAACACCTTCCTTGCGGCTGGGCACAGTGAGACTGGGGAGAGAGGACTTCAGGCATCTCTGCCAGGCGGGATCTGCCCAGAAACTTCCCTTTGGGGACACAGGGAGACAGAGTGAGGCTTCTGGACACCCTGAGGAAGGCTAAAGCGGCGGAGATTGGGCAAGTG
>CAUYON010120259.1:0-13146 GCA_963573935.1 Arctocebus calabarensis
AAGAGAAACTTCTCCAAAGAAGACAGGCACATGACCTACAGGTACATGAAAAAATGCTCACCATCCTTAATCATCAGACAAATGCAAACCAAAACTACTCTGAGATATCACCTAACTCCAGTAAGACTAGCCCACATGACAAAATCCCAAAACAGGAGATGTTGGCATAGATGTGGAGAAAAGGGAACACTTCTACACTGCTGGTGGGAATGCACACTACTACGTTCCTTTTGGAAGGATGTTTGGAGAGTACTTAGACATCTAAAAATAGACCTTCCATTCAACCCTACAATTCCTTTACTAGGTATATACCCAGAAGACCAAAAATCACACTACAACAAAGACATCTGTACCAGAATGTTTATTGCAGCCCAATTCATATTTTCTAAGTCATGGAAGAAGCCCAAGTGTCCATCGACCCACGAATGGATTAATAAACTTTGGTACATGTACACCATGGAATATTATGCACCCTTAAAGAAAGATGGAGACTTTACCTCTTTTATGTTTACATGGATGAAGCTGGAACACATTATTCTTAGCAAAGTATCTCAAGAATGAAAGAAAAAGTATCCAATGTAATCCAGCCCTAATATGAATCTAATTTATAGCTTTCATATGAAGGCTAAAACCCAATTATAGCACAAGAATACAGGGAAAAGGGAAAGGGAAGGGAGAGGAGAGGATGGGTGGAGGAAGGGCAATTAGTGGGATCACACCTATGGTGCCTCTTAGCAGGGTACTGGTGAAACTTATTAAATGTAGAGTATCAATGTCTTTATATAGTGATCAAGAAAATGCCATGAAGGCTATCTGTAACAGTATGATCAAAATATTTCTGATTGTATTTGAAGCACATTGTGCCCTATGATTGCTCCAATGTACACAATTATGATTCAATTAAATTATATATATAAAAAAAAGAAGACAACCTTGTTTATTTCCAGGTCTAAGTTCTAAGGAAAAGTTTTCAATTTTCATCCATTCAGTATAATTGTAGCTGTGGGTTTATCATAGATGGATTTGATCAGATTAAGACATGTGCCATCTATGCCAATATTCTTTTTTTGTTGTTATTGCAGTTAGGCCAGGGCTGGGTTTGAACCTGCCACCCTTGGTATATGGGGCCGGTGCCCTACTCACTGAACCACAGGCACTGCCAATGCTGAATTCTTAAGTGTTCTAAATTGAAAATGATTCTGAATGTTATTGAATGTTTTTTCTCCATCTATTGAGAGGAATATATGGTCTTTGTCCTACTTCTGTTGATATGGTAAATTAGGTTTATGGTCTTGCCTATGTTAAATCAGTTTTGCATCCCTGGAATCAAACCTACTTGATCATGATGTATGACTTTTTTAATGATAAGCTTGTAATATATTGGCTACGATTTTATTGAGCTTTTTTGCATCTATACTCATTAGTGAAATTAGTCTGAAATTCTCCTTTTTAGTTTGGTCTTTTCCTTGTTTCCTATCAGGGATGTTTGCTTCATAGAATGTGTTGGAGAAATTCTTCCCTTCTGAATTTTTTGGAATAATTTCTGCAGTATATGTATAAGCTCTTCTTTGAAGGTTTGATATAATTCTGGTGTGAAACCATTTGAATTAGATTGTTCTTCTTTTTCCAACTCTGTAAGATGGTTCCTGAGTTTGTTGATGTTCTCTCTTTCTGTTTTTTGAATGTAGGCATCTAATGCGAAAAATTTGCCTCTTAAGACTGCTTTTGCTGTATACCACACGTTTGAGCAACTTGTATTTTCATTGTTATTATGTTTGAGGGATTTAACAATTTACTCTTTTATGTCTTTGTGAACCCAACTATCATTCACCATAAGGATGTTTAATTTCCAAGTCTTTGTGTGGGGATGGATGTTTTTGTTGGAGTTGAGTTCCATATTTATTGCCTGTGGTCTGAAAAAAATACAAGGTATAATTTATGTTATTTTAATTTTGCTGAGGTTTGATTCGTATCCTAGGATATGATATATTTGGGAGTATGTGCCATGAAATGACAAGAAAAATATATGTTCTTTAACTTTGGGATGGTGTGTTCTGTATATGTCTATTCATCCCATTTGTTCTAGAGTCACATTTAAGTCTTTTGTATCTTTATTTAGTTTCTGTTTAGAGAACCTGTCCAGTTTTGTTAGAGGGGTATTAAAGTACTAGACTATTATGGGAGTGATATATATGGGACTATTATCATATTGCTCAGACCCAACAAGGCCTGTTTCATAAATCTGGTAGCACTTAACTTGGGTACATAAATATTTAAAATTGAAATGTCATATTGTTGTATTGTTCCTTTGACCAGTATAAAGTGCCCATATTTGACTTTCTTCAATTTAGCTGCCTTAAATCCTCATGTATCTGAAAAACAAACTTACAAACACTGTCTTGAGCCAGGCACAGTGGCTCATGCCTGTAATCCTAGCACTCTGGGAGGCTGAGGTATTTGGGTTGCCTGAGCTCACAGGTCCAAGACCAGCCTTAGTGAAAGCAAGACCTCATCTCTAAAAATAGCAGAGCATTGTGGAGGGTCGCTGTACTCCCAGTTGCTTGGGAGGCTGAGGCAAGAGAATCACTTGAGCCCAAGAACCTGAGGTTTCTGTGCACTGTGATGCCATGGCACACTCTACTTTGGGTGAGAAAGTGAGAGTCTGGCTCAAAAAAAAAAAGTTGCAATCCCGCCTTTCTTCTGATTTCCATTTGCTTGAAATGCTGTTTTCCATCCCTTAACCCTGAGTCTTGATTTGTCCTTCAAGGCTAGGTTTGTCTCCTGAACACAGCATATGGATGGCTTGTGCTTTTTAAAATCCCATCAGCCAATCTGTGCCTCTTCAGTGGTGAATTCAGGCCATTGACATTTATTGAGAGAATTGATAAGTGTGGTGGAGTTCTTTCATCTTATCTTGTGAAAGTCCATTGTGTAGTTTATTCTTTGTGCCATTATGGTGCTAAGTTTTGACCTTTAGCTTCTGGGTGTTTACTTTGCTGGTGGTCCATTGTAATGGTCAGTATTGAGAATAAGTTTAAGTATTTCTTGTAGAACTGCTCTTGTGGTGAATTTTCTTGATGCCTGTATATCTACAGAAGATTTGATTTGTCTATCAGCTTTGAAGTTTAGTTTAGCAGGATATGGAATTCTGGCATAAAATTATTTTGTTTACGAATGTTGAAGTTGGATAACTGTACTCTTCTGGCTTGGAAGGCTTCAGCTGAAAAGTCTGTTGTTGGGCGGCACCTGGCTCAAAGGAGTAGGGTGCTGGCCCCTTATGCTGAAAGTGGCCATTCAAACCCAGGCCTGGTCAGAAAAAAAAAAAAAAGAAAGAAAAGAAAACATCTGTTGTCATCCTAATGTCTCTGCCTCTGTAGGTCGGTTGGTGCTTACTCCTGGCTGCTTGCAGAATTTTTTCTTTCTTCTTGACTTTGGACAGGTTCATTGCAATGTGTCTTGGAGAGGCTCTGTTTGAGTTGAGATTACCTGGGGCTTGATAACCATCTGAAAGGAGTATGTTGGGGTCTTTAGTGAAACTTGGGAAGTTTTCATTTTTGATAGTCTCTAGTGGAGTCTCCATTCCTTTGAGACAATCTTTATCCTCTTCAGGAATCTCTATTATTTGTATGTTTGAATGCTTCATCAAGTCTCATAGTTTTGTAAGCACCTGTTCTGCTTTCTTTCTTCTTTTCTGCCTCTTTGATTACCAAGGTTAACTCAAAAACTTTGTACTCTAGCTCTGAGGTTCTTTCTTCTCCTCAGTCTAAGCTATTTTTGATACTTTCTATTGCATCTTTACATTCCCTGATTGTCTCCTTCCTTTCCTTCAGCTCTGTCATATCCTTTCTGTATTCTACATATCTCTCATCCACCTTTTTGTTCTGTCTTTCCATTTTATCATCCATTTCTTTTATTGTTTTCATCATCCATATTTTAAATTTCCTTTCTGTCAAGCTCTTTAATTCTTTATAGGTGGAGTCTTCTGCAGTAGCTGCCTCCTGATTCCTTGGGGGAGTTCCTCTGTTTTGTTTTTTTGTGTTGCCTGACTTTTTCTGTTGGTTCCTCCTCACGTGTTCTTCCTTCTTGTTCACCTCTGTGTCCTCCTTTGTCCTTCTCACTGCTTCCTTTGCTTCAAATTACCTTGTCTCAATTTTAGGTTTTAAAGTGGCCTCAGCCTGAGCAAAGCCAAATTTTTCTTCATGACCAAATAAACATGCTCTTGCTGACAATATGTTGCTGTATGTCACAGGGACACCAGGTGGTGCTGTGGTGTTTTAGGAGGCAGAGAGCATAGCCAGCAACCTCTATGGTCCTTATTTAAAACTTAGTTGCTATTGGTGATTGCCTGATTATTTCTTCAGCATTCAGACCCTGCCAGGTTCTTAAAGCTCACAAAAATCCTTTAAGGGCAGATATCACAGTGTCCCGTGACTCTAGTTCCTGCGGGATGGGAGGAGTTCCTCAGTCTGTCCCAGCAGTGGAATTCTGATCCTGGGAGGCAGAATTAAGATGGTCATGCTTTAGGCCCTTGCTAAGACCTTCTCATGATCTTCTAACAATGGTAGCCCCCTGACCTTCTCATTATGGCTGTTTCACCAGCCACCAAACCTATGGCAAATCTACTCCAACTAGTATTTAAGTCTGGTTGCAGTATACTGTTTGAGTCCACCTGCTCTTCTGAGCTGTCTACTCAATGCACAACTTCTCCTAACAGTTGAAAACTCCAGAAAGGCTTCCTCCCATCCCAGACCTCCATGGGTGGCCAACTGATTCCAGCCAGTCACAGTCACTTGCCTAATTCATCAGATTTCCACCACTCCAGATCATAAGCTATGTCTAGCTTATGAGCTATCATAAGCTCACCACCTCCTCACTGTGCTCCCTGAGGTATTGAATCTGGGTCAGTTTCCTGTACCACATATGACTGGGTTCTATCTTTCCCCAGTCATTCTAAGAAAGCTCAGCTGAACGATCCTTCTGTTCTGCCATTTTGCTCTGCCTCTATTGTTTGATGTATTTTGACATTGCTGCCATAGGAGCAGCAGATTGAAGTTGTCCTGTGAAGCTATCTTTTGTGAGAGTATCTGTAGAGAATCTCCACTAATATAGGTAGGCCTTCTCTTGTCTGGGTCTGGGAGAGATTAACTGAGTCTTATACTTTTAAAGAGCTGATGGTAACATTTACTATCTATTCTGTCCAAAGGCTACTACCTGTGAGATTTTAATTACATATTGAGACCACTTTTGCAAGCCAAGCCTTCTCTTGCTGCCTCCCATAACCTATATTGTCATTAGAACCTGATTGTTTTACCATCATAACCTGTTTTTCTCCATACCCTGAACCCATATTTTTTCTGTAACCTAAAGATGGTGCATAAGCTCCTCATATTGTAGGGTTGGGTCTTCGTTCTGATGGCTCCCATGTATACATGCTAAATAAATTTGTATGCTTTTTCTTCTGTTAACCAAGCTGTGTCATGTCAGTGATTTTCGGTGAAACTTCAGTGGGCCAAGAGCCTTGGACCCTACAATTTATTTTATGCAATATGTATTAAGTGAAAACTACTGTATGAAGCTTTATGAGAAATGAAATAATAATATAATCACTTGATTCCAGGATTTTATAATCAGGAAAGAAAATTAGGTCAGTGTCAGATGTGTATATGGTATAATGAAGATATCAGTCAAATAATGTAAGATTTAGGAGGTGAGGTTGTCACTTCTGGCTTTGGAAGTGAAGGAAGGTTCAAAAAGAAAGACAAACTGGGACTCAGTGGATTTTTAATGAGGCTAGAATACTTTTATTGTACAGTTGGTTTAGTTATTGGACTAATACTTCCCATAACTTCTAATTGTATTCTCAGATATGTGACTAATAAGTATAAGTTGTTAATCTCTCTCTTTTGCTTTTTTTTTTTTTTTAGACATAATCTCTTGCTGTTACCCAGGCTGGAATGCAGTGGCATAATCACAGTTCACGGCAGTCTCAAACCTTTTTGCTTAAGTGAGATCCTACTACCTTTGCTTCCTAAGTAGGTAGGACTATAAGTATATGCCATTATACTTGGCTAATTAAAAAAAAAATTTGTTTTTGTACTTTATTTCCCAGAGTGGTCTCTAACTCCTGGACTCAAGCGATCCTTCCACTTTGGCCTCCCAAAGTGCTAGGATTATACCCATAAGCCATTGCACTCAGCCTGAAATTGTTCATATCTTAAAGTATATCAGTTTATCCACAGAATTTTAAAATTTTAGTTCAGAATTTTCCAACATTTTGATCATGCTTACAGAAATAAATATAGTTTACATCATGACCTGGTTATGCACATACATATGTATTCAACTACAGAATCGGCAATGCTTCATTCCATAAAATAGAGTAAGTGTCTTTGGTTTTATAGACAGGGAAGCAGAAACAAAGGTGTCATCAGTCCTTTCAAAGCTAGTTTTATTGTAAGGTGGGAACAAGGCGACAGAGCAATAGAAAAATCACTTATTAGTTCTGATCAGTAGTTACTTCAGGCTACTTTTCTGCATAAGGATTAAAGTAGAGAGATCTTCATTATCAAGCCAATTGAAGATTTAAGTGGTTATCCATTTTTCTTTATTTCTTAGGTCAGATAACTTATTTAGGTTTTGGTGATGTGAATGGATGACTTTATTTCAATTTTGACTCTGGTCTGTTGGGGCTTAGTGCAGAAACTTAGTCCAAAGCTTTGGTCTTCTTTATGTACAATTGTTATTTAACACAAGTCTCTACTTCCTTCTTGTACACTGTTATTACAGTCTGTCTTGTGTCACCCTTTAGCCCCAAATTCATATGCTGTTGTCCTAACCACCAATGCTGAGAAATGGAACTATACTTATAGATAAAACCTTTAAAGATGTAATTAGAGTAAACTGATGTCATATCTGGTGTCCTCTATTATGATATAATTGATGTTCTTACAAGAAGAGGAGAGTAGGACACAAAATCTACACAGAGGAAAGGCAAAGGGAGAAGATGGTCATCTGCAAGCCAAGGAGAGCAAAGAAACCAAACATGTTAATGCCTTAATCTTGGACTTCGAATTGTGAGAAAATGAATTTCTATTGTTTAAGATGCCCGGCCTATGATATTTGGTTATGGTAGTCCTAGCAGGCAAATATAGCTCCTATGTATGTTTGTCTAATTAGCCTCTTTTTTCATTTGTTTTTCCCATTTAATCAAAATACCATCGTATTTAATTAAGCGTTATATATGAGAGGCATAAAGCCCTGAGCATCCTCCTCCACACAAAACCACCATTCTGGTATATATTTTGGAGACAGTTATTGTGATTTTTAAATGGCTCTTTTTTCCTACCCACTGAAGTTTTCTTGTGGGTTTTGAGTAATTTTTAAATACAGAGTAAAGGGTTAAGATGACAAGATCAGTTGAGGTTGATTTCTCCTGTTATCGCCTCTTTTCCCCATTGGAGCAAACTCAGAATCCACCCTAATTTTTCCTTAGGCTATTAGCTTCATTCTGTAAGCAGGATGTTGTAGAGGAGTGATCCCATTTTTGCTGCTTGATTTGTACTTTTGGGTTGCTGAACCTTAGTGTTCCAATTCTAAGATGAATTGGATGTATGAAGAGGGGATCATTTCCCTGATTTGATTTGCTCAGGTAGTTTTAACCCTATTTGAGTAGTGGGGCTACTCATTAGGGTCCAAACCATGTGCATTATAGTTACTAGAAGACAGAGAAGTGGAAGTTTATTTACTTTTTATTTGACCTGCAACCTCTCAGGCAATTCCAAGTGAATTCAGTATGAATGCTCAGTAGCTTTGAGGTTTAAGGTCTATAAATCTCAACCACGGTATAAAGAACCTCATCTTTGCACAATCTGCTCATCAACTAAATATCTTTATGTGAAAATTGTGTTAAACAAAACTATTCCAGAGGGCAAAATCTGGAAAATATTTTTATGCTTTAGAATTGTTTCCTTGGCTGCTTGTTCAGGTTATTTTGATGGGAAGGATAAATTGTTTTCCTATGGCATTAAGGTGATTTTTTTCCCTTTATGTCATTGTGATTTATGGGATTTTTTTCATCCTTAATAGCTCAGACAAGTCATGACCAGTGGATGTAAAAAGTTGGCAGTGTTTAGAGGACTTCATTTCCATGTGTCCAGATACTCTGAAAATGAACACTACCAAGAAATTGGAAGTAAGCATGTCAGAAAACTGTTAACCTTTTATTAAACATTCTAAACTTTATGTACAAATTTACAACATTTGTATTGAGCCCATGTGTGAGCCATTGGTCTAGGAAGTGACATTTACTGTTGTGGTTGACTATAACCTAATATACTGAAAAAGATAAATGACTTGGTTTGCAATATCTCCTATGTAAATAAATTTTGATTACAAAACATTTTAAGAGGCAATATAAATAAATCAGTAATAAATAAAACAACATTTGGGAATTGGAGAAGGTACTTGTTTCATTACCACAACAATTATAGGTAATATAGATAAAATGGAGTTTAAGTGGTTTTGTCCTGTTTTTCTTAAAAAAATAGGATGGTTTTAATGAGTCATAAGTATTATCGGAATTTCTTTCTTCAGTAGGTCCTTGGTCTGGAGGATTCGAAGAATAAACCAACTGACCACAGATCAGTGCTAAGATGGGATTTTATTAAACAGAAAAGAATACAGAAGGAGGAAAAAAACACCAGAGCTTCTGGCAAAGGGAAAGACCCAAATCGGAAGTCTGCCACATGGGTTCTTTGTCTAGGGGTCTATATTACATTTTGGCTAGGACTTGGTAAGTGGAAAACATCTTTTCAAAGTGAAAGGATGTATTAACAAATGAATGAATGCAGTCCCTCTCCTAGGGCAAGGCTTTGCAGTTTTTGTCTCAGGGAGGGATTAAGGTGTGTGCTCCCTACTCAAGGTGAAACCACCCCAAAATGTTTCAGGCTGCTTTATTTATGACCTTGCTAGAGCCATAGGGTGTGGCCTGGAAAGGACAGCCTGTTTGTGCCTAGAGATGGGGGTCTGATTTCTGAGCCCACCGGGGTGTAGAGAATGGGGGGGAGGGTCCCTGTCTAGCCCTGAGTGGGAGAATCCTGTATCAATAACACTCAAAAAATAAAAAGGCATATGGACATTTTGTTACATGCAGAAGGTTTATTTACCTTCTATAAAATACCTTCCATTATTTTGCTATTTATTTTTTGATTTAACTTTTTCAATGACAGCCAGAGGACTATATTTCTTTCTTATTCCTCTTGCTAACAAGGAAGTCTTGATAGTTGTTTCTGTTATATGTATACTATCTCAGTAGGGAAAGTCAGATGTTGCTGTGCTGTGAAGCTTCACAGTCACTGAGGATCAAATTCTAAAGTCTCATAGGCATCTGATTCATGTGTAGAAGCAGTGAACTGAGCAGTAGCCTGTGCCTTTTCCCTCTCTCTGATGTGAGAACACTGTCTAATATTGTGGATATATTCTCATATTATCAATCTATTTATATGTCTTTTTCCTTTCTTTCTTTTTCTTTTCTCTTTTTAGAAATGAGGGTCTTGCTGTGTTGTCCAGTTGGACTTGGAACACCTAGGCTCAATCAATTCTACCTCCTCAGCCCCCCAAGTAGCAGGGAGCATTGGCATGTGCCACCATGCCAGGCCCTATTTTGACCAGTGCTCACTTGAAAAAAATAAGTAATATGAAAAGCCAAATTTGGAAAAGAAAGAAATCCAGCAAATGAATGTGTAAGTCCCTAATCACTTCTCGGCCTTTTGGCTAAGATCAAGTGAAGTCCCCAAATAATATAGTGTCAGTTTT
Organism: Arctocebus calabarensis; assembly: GCA_963573935.1. Classification (NCBI taxonomy): domain Eukaryota; kingdom Metazoa; phylum Chordata; class Mammalia; order Primates; family Lorisidae; genus Arctocebus; species Arctocebus calabarensis. Next base: position 9,814 of record CAUYON010120259.1, read on the forward strand.
TTAAAAATGATAAGCCTACTGAAGTGAATTCTAAAAGGATAATTTGATTCAGTTTGAATCAGTTCAACAGGATACTGGGTATTAGGAGGATACCACAGTTGTGGCAGACAGGACTGCGAAGTTTTCACTGTAATTGCAGGGCAAAGCCTGTGAGCCTTGAAGACATTTGAGTGTGGGATAAAGTGCTGGGTGTGCCATGTAGCCTGGTAAAGTCCATCTGGGAAAGTTCAATCTATACAACTGTTTACCAGATGATTTGGGGATCACCTGTTTCCCCAGATGATTTGGGGATCCCTTCAAGATTTTGCATTTACAGTTTACTGGATATATGTAATATGCGTATTTAGAAACAGAAAAAAATTGTAGCTAATTAACATAGGAGAAGAGCTCAGTTTGAGTTTTAAGGAAGGGTTATATTTGGACTGTATTCAAAGGGAATATTTAATTGATGGGAACAGCAGAAGAAAAGTAAAAAGGTAGAAATATTGTTGTATAGTTAAAAGGGAGGGGTGAGTGTACAGGAGAAGGTGGTAGTTCAATGGAATAATAATATGTTTTCAAATATGGAAAGACCTTGAAAGACCAGCTAAGAAATTTGGACCCATTACTATAGGTTGCTAAGTCCTAGGGCAGAAATTTAGCAGAAAATGGAGGTTGCAAAAAGACACATTTGGAAAATTAACTGGAATTGGTAAACAAGGTAAATTAGGAGGAAGCATGGTTGTCAGTAAGTACATTACTGTAGGAACAAGAAGCTGAAAATCAAAATCCAAGGTAAGGGTAGTGGTAACAGAGAAACAGTGCAAAAGATGAATTGAGGTGTTAATAGCAGTACAGAGTTTTCCTGAAGAATGCAGTTATTAGTAATAATAATAATGCAGAGCCCTGATAATGCTCAAACTCTGCTCAGGCTCCAGGAGACTTTGAATGACCACACATCTACGTAATGGCTTCCTTTGTTCTGTTTCCCTAGTGAAGAGTTTTAGGTTAGGAAGTTTTTTATTTTCAAACAGAACAAATTGACCATGACCATACAGAAGAAAAGAACTATATCAAGAGGTGATTGGGTAACTCAGAGAATTGTTGGGTGATGCAAAATCAGGCAAGCAATCAACTGAGAGGCAAGAAGATGCAGTAATTGAAACTAAGACCAAGGAAGAACTAGTCTTTCTTTTTTTTCAAAATTTCTTTCTTTCAGTGTCACATTCACCATTGACAAGCTCATCTACTCTTTGATTTAGACCCGTCGATGGGCTGTTGAAAGGAAGGTCAGTGTCTTTCAAACCAGGAGAAACAAAGCAAAGAGAACAACATGAACTTCTAGAGAGCTCTGGGACCTGGAGGTGATGCCTTGTGGAGAATCTGGAGTGTAGCAGCTGCTAAAACATACCTATGACTCCCACAGCTGCTACTATGGTTCCTGTTCTGTTCAGTGTGGTCACGGGGACTGCCCTGTCCTAGGAAATAGTGCAAAAGGAATTGGAAACAGAAGGTAGAGAATAAGAAGGAAGAAATGACCTGAAATAAACTGACAGGTTGGCTAATGCTTCTTTAATTACCTCTCAGACACTCAGCATTACCAATTGCTCAAGTTAGTGCAGCAAAAATGTTGTCTCCATCGGGAGGCATCATTTGGAGAGACGGGCTTTCCCAGTCCTGCCTGAGATAGTTGTCTTACTTATGTGTCGATGCCTGTCCCCACCCTGTTTGGAAACAAGTCCCTGCACATTTTCTGGCTCGCTAACCCTGTCAGGGAGAATGATAGATGTCAGATTGAAACAACCCACATACAATCACAAAGAGCAAGGCTGAGGGGTAATCCTGCAGCAAGTAATTAAAACAACCCTGCTTCCTTGGAAACCGCTCCCCTTCTTCCGCCGTCCTGGCTTCTGCTGTCTTGGCACTGTCAGTTTGCTGGCTGCTCTTTCTGCCAGCTCACTTTGGCTGGGACTGGCACACGCTGCATTTGGCAGTCTTTGTCCCCATTACTGAGTTCTTCTCTGGAGCTGCCAGGCTTTGGTCAAAGGCTGTAGGGGGCACTTTGAAGCCCTTTCAAACATGTGGGGCTGTGGCTGGGAGGTTGGCTTATTACATTGTGTGTGTTCTCCCCTTCCCCCTCCCAGAGATGATATAGATTAGTTGATTTCTCATTTTATTCCAGAATAGAGGCAAAGAGAAGAAAAGATAGTCCTGATCTGCTGGAGAAGGTATGCTCACTCTGTATCTATTCCTATGCCACGTATTTGTGGTATAGCTCTTAAAGGAATAAGGTGTCTGGTTCTAGGCTAATTAGATATAATTTTAAGCTGGGGATAGTGGCTGAAACATTTAAGCAAAGATAATTAAAACCAGACAGCAAAAATATCCTCTTGTACATGGACTTTTCTATTTCAAGCTGGTTCACAAATGTTTTAATGTTGTTTTCTGCAGGATCTCAGTCAGTTGTTTGGAAAATAAACCAGCAACTATTCTTTGTACATCGCACAATCTGCCTGATTCTCTGCAGCTGGCTTAGACCCAAGTGTAAACCCTTGGGGATTGACAACAGGAGACAATTCTCTCATGATGTTGCTCTTGGAATTTGATATGGGTAGAAAAGCGAACTGGTCATCACTACAGCACTGAGCTAACTCTCTTCCTTTTGTCCATTTTCTCTTTAGTTTAGAAACTCAGTGCACACCATAGCTCTCCAAAATTAGCAATGCTTAGAGGACAAATGGATGTCAACCAAGCCAAGTCCTTTCCCAGCCACACCCAACCAATTACACAAGACAGGCCTGGTGCTTGTTGTAATTATCTTCCTCTTCTCCTTAACAATCCCTTTCTTTGCTGAAGGATGCCGCTGGGTGTGTGTATTTGTCAACCTAATAATTGCTGAAATGTCTCTAACTTCTTTACAACATTAATTCTGAAAGTGCTTTAGGTAGGCTTTTCTGTGAGACTACCTGTGATTAGAGTCCGTGATTCTTGAATAGCCAAAGCAATTTTGAGTTATCCAATTTCCTAATAAATCAAGGATCAAATCTGGAGTAAATTTCCAGTCTTACTCCTTTTCACATTTACAGTTTATAGTTCAGATCTGATTTTCACAGCATGGGGGATGATTTGTACACGATTGAGGCACTTTGGAAAGCTGAATAGGTTTTCTATTTTTAAAACCTATACCAGTAGAAGAGGATACTTGGCAACTGACTTTTTTTTTTTTTTTTTTTGAGACAGAGCCTCAAGCTGTCACCCTGGATAGAGTGCCATGGCATCACAGCTCATAGCAACCTCCAATTCCTGGGCTCAAGTGAGTCTCTTGCCTCTGCCTCCCAAGTAGCTGGGACTACA
>CAUYON010120262.1:0-13192 GCA_963573935.1 Arctocebus calabarensis
GTGGGCGCCTGTAGTCCCAGTTACTTGGGAGGCGGAGGCAAGAGACTCGCTTGAGCCCAGGAATTGGAGGTTGCTGTGAGCTGGGATGCCACAGCACTCTACCCAGGGTGACAGCTTGAGGCTCTGTCTCAAAAAAAAAAAGAAAAAAAAAAAAAGAAAACACTTTCATTCACTATAGCATGGAGAAAGAATAAAACACTTGGGAATAAATTTAACAGAAGAAATTCAAGATTTTTATACCAAAAACTACAAAACACTGCTGAAAGAAATCACATAAAGAGACATTCAATGTTCATGGATTGAAAAACCCAACACTGTAATGAGAGTGATTCACTCCAAATTGATCTACAGGTTCAATGCAGTTCCTACCAAAATCCCAGATGTTTTTGTTTTTTCTTCTTGTAGAAATTAACAAGTGGACCCTAAGATTTGAATGGCATTGCAGGGGACCTAGAGTAGACAAAATATTCTTGCAAAAGAGGGCTTTTACAAGTCAACATTTCAAAACAATGTCATTATTTTAAAGCCTGCATTCATCAAGACAGTGTAGTACTGGCATTAAAGATGCACATATAGAGCCAATGAAATAGAATTGAGTCGAGAGATAAACTCTAGTATTTATGGTCAATTGACATATTTTTTTTGAGACAGAGTTTCACTTTGTCAACCCCAGTAGAGTGCCATGGCATCTTACCTCACAGCAACCTCAAACTCTTTGGCTCATGTGATTTTCTTGCCTCAGCCTCCCAAGTAGCTAGGACTCCAAGTGCCTGCCACACCTATTTTTTTTTTTTTTTTTTTAAGAGATAGGGTCTTGCTCTTGCTTAGGCTGGTCTGGAACCCATGAGCTCAGGCAATCCACCAGCCTTGGCCTCCCAGGGTGCTAGAATTAGAGGTGTGAGCCACCGTGCTCCCCCACCTTTTGAGAGTCTAGCTCTGTTGCCCCAGGTTTAAGTTGCAATGGCAATAGCCTAGCTCATGGCAACCTCAAACTCCTGGGCTCCAGCGATTTTCCTGCCTCAACCTCTCCAGTGGTTAGAATTACATGTACCCACCTGAATGCCCAGCTAATTTTTTCTACTTTTAATGAGACAAGGTCTCACTCTTGCTCAGACTGGTCTCAAACTTCTGAGCTCAAGTGAGCCTCCAGCTTCACCCCCCCAGAGTGATAGATTACAAGTTTGAGCCACCTTGCCTAATTTGGTCACCTTACTTTTGATAAAGTGCCAAGGCAATTCAATGAGGAAAGGACAGTGTTTTCACTATATGGTTCTAGACAGTTGGATGTCCATATGCAAAATGATAAATTATAAACCTGACCTCACACTACAAACAAAATTTAGTATGGATCACAGACCTAAACATAAGTGCCCAAATTAAAACACTCAAAAGAAATTTTAAAACATTTCTTAAAAACCTTGTAGGAGCAAATTTTCATTTATTTAAGTTAGGCAGTGACTCCTTAGATACAGTAGTAGTATGAGCAATTTTAAAAATGATAAATGGAATTTCAGCAAAACTGAACACTTTGTGCGTCAAAAGATACTAATCAGAGCTGGGCATGGTGGCTTACACCTTTAATCTTAGCATGTTGGAAGACTAAGGTGGGTAGAATGCTTGAGCTTAGGAGCTAAAGACCCAACTTGAGAAAGAGCAAGAGGCAGAGCAAGATCCCGTATCTATTAAAAATGAAAAGGCTCGGTGCCTGTGGCTCAACAGGCTAAGGCGCCAGCCACGTACACCTGCACTGGCGGGTTCGAATCCAGCCCGGGCCCGCCAAACAACAATGACAGGTGGAACCAAAAAATGGCCTGGCGTTGTGGTGGGCACCTGTAGTCCTAGATACTTGGGAGGCAGAGGCAGGAGACTCACTTGAGCCCAGGAATTGGAGGTTGCTGTGAGCTGTAATGCCACAGCACTCTATTCAGGGTGACAGCTTGAGGCTCTGTCTCAAAAAAAAAAAAAAAAAAAAAAAAAAAAAAAAATTAAAAGACTAGCTGGGCATTGTGGCAGACACCTATAGTCCCAGCTACTTTGGAGGCTGAAGCAAGAGGATAATTTCAGCCCAAGAGTTTGGAAGTTGCTGCAAGATATGATGCCATAGCACCCTACCCAGGGCAACAAAGTTGAGACTGTCTCCTAAACAAAAAAAAAGAAAGAAAGAAGGAGAAGAAAGGCTTGACACCTGTCACTCAATAGTTAGGGTGCAGGCCACATACACTGGGGCTGGCGGGTTCAAACCTGGCCAGGCCTGCTTAAACAACAATGACAACAACAACAAAAAAATAGCCATGGGCAGCACCTGTGGCTCAAAGGAGTAGGGCTTAAGATAGCAGGTTCAAACCCAGCCTTGGCCAAAAAAAAAAAAAAGCTGGGCATTATGGTGGGGGTCTGTAATCCCAGCTACTTGGGAGGCTGAGGCAAGAGAATCGCTTAAGCCCAAGAGTTTGAGGTTGCTGTGAGCTGTGACACCACGGCACTCTATCAAGGGCGACACAGTGAGACTCTGTCTCAAAAAAAAGATACTAAGGGAAAGTCACAGACTAGAAGAAAGCATTTACAAGTCAAATATCTGATGAGGGACATTTTTTTATATTAAAGAACCTTTTATAATAAATAACCCAATATTTTCTTTTTCTTTTTTTTGGAGACAAGAGTCTCACTCTGTCGGCTATTCTTTTTAGAGATGGGGTCTTGCACTGGCTCAGGCTGGTCTCAAACCTGTGAGTTCAGGCAATCCACCTGTCTCAGCCTCCCAAGTGGTGGGATTATATGCGTGAGCCACCACTCCCAAAAATAAATAACCCAATTTCTAAAATGAGTAAAGTACTTGAATAGACAATTCAAAGGAAATAAAACAAATAGCTATTAAGTGTCTGAAAAGATACTCAAAATCAGCAGTCATTAGGGAAATGCCAATCAAAATCACATATTCAGGCTTGCCGCCTGCTCTGAGGCTGGCAGGTTTGAGCCTGGCCCAGGCCAGCTATATAACATTGACAGTTGCAACAACAAATAGCTGGGTGTTGTGGCAGGCGCCTGTAGTCCCAGCTACTTGTGAGGCTGAGGCAAGAGAATCACTTAAGCCCAAGAGTTTAAGGTTACTGTGAGCTGTGATGCCACTGCACTTTACTGAGGGCAACATAGTGAGACTCTGTCTCAAAACAAAACAAAAAAACATATTCACTAGAATGAGTACAATAAAAGAATAACAAATGTTAATGGGAATATGAAGAATGCTGAACCCTTATAAATTGCTGGTGGGAATATAAAATGGCGCAGGCACACTGCTAGTTCTAAAAATATAAATTTACCATATGACCCAGCAAGTCTTAAAAACATACATCTGTACAAAGACATGAATATAAATGTTTATCGATAGCAATAATCATAAAAAACTAAAAAGTGGAAATAACCCAAATGTCTATCAACTCGTGAATAGATAAATGAAATGAGTTAGATCCACACAATGAATTATTATTTGGGAGGAAAAATCAAAGCATGACTGTGTGCTACAACATGAATAAAACTCAAAAACATTATGCTAAGTAAATGAAGCCAGACACAAAAGACCACAGTGTATGAAATGTGCAAAAAAGGCCTATCTATACATAAAGTGGACTAGTAGGGTGCCAGAGACTGAGTGACTGGAAATGTGCACAAGGCCTCTTTTAGGGAAATGTCCTAAAATTGAATTTTGATAATTGTACAACTCTGTAAATTTACTAAAAATCACTGAATTATAAAGTGTAAGTTAAAATGAGTATATCTTAAACAAACCATATTTCAATTAAGTTGTTAAAAACAAACCACCAGGCTGGGCAGCCATAGCTCAGTGGTTAGGGCGCTGGTCACATGCTCTGGGGCTGGTGGTTTCGAACCTGGCCAGGGAATGCTAAACAAACAAAACAAAACAAAAAGCCAGGTGTTGTGGTGGGCGCCTGTAGTCCCAGCTACTTGGAAGGCTGAGGCAAGAGAATCACTTATGCCCAAGAGTCTGAGGCTGCTGTGAACTGTGACACCACAGCACTCTACCAACAGTCACATAGTGAGACTCTGTTTCAACAACAACAACAAACACACACACACACACACACACACAAACAAAACACAAAACTCCCATAGTTCTTTGGGTTCCTCAATAAATTCTTAAGAGTTTAAAGAGGTTCTGAAACCAAAAACTTTTCAGGACTACTTCTCTACAATTAAGACTTTGGCACCTGGAATGTCCCCGAAGCACCTTTGCCAGTTATCTGTTCTAACTGGCCTCTCTCTACTGCTCTTTGCAGAGCATTCTTCAACAGCTGAGGCCTGTGGAGAAAAACAAAAAATAATGATAAATATATCAATGAAAGAAAAATTTAAAGAAACAGATCCAGGATTATTTGTAGACCTAAAGTTCTGATTCCTATTATATTGTAGTACTTTGTTAAAATGCAAGAAAAGGTAATAACAAATTGCTGGCAAACTTAACACTCTTACACACAGAAGCATGTACCATACAAAATCAATTTTGAAATTGCTAGGGCACTCTAAAAACCTACCACTTAGTACCACTAGACCACAGAGTGGCCAAACCAGATAAACAAAGGATAGATACCTTTAAAGTGTCATCCAACTCTGGAATTCTCTGACACAAAATATTAAGACCAGTCTATTAGAAATCCATAGATGTAATTGTTAGGGGCCAGACCTGGTGGCTCAGGCCTGTAATCTCAGCACTTTTGCAAGACCAACACTGGAGGATCTCTTGAGGTCAGGAGTTTGAGACTAGCTTGAACAATATAACAATTTCTAAAGGCTGAGGTGGGCGGATCATCCAAGCTCTAGGTTGGAGACCAGACTGAGCTAGAGGGAGACCCTGTCTTTAAAAATAGCCCAGCAGGCTAAGATAATAGAATCACCTGAGCACAAGGGTCTGAGGTACTCTACCTGGGGTGACAAAGAGAGGCTCTGTCTCAGTAAAACCCCCCAAAGCCCAAATCTCTACCAAAAAATAGAAAAAATTATCCATGTGTGGGGCGGCTCCTGTGGCTCAGCGAGTAGGGCGCCGGGCCCCATATACCAAAGGTGGCGGGTTCAAGCCCCGCCTCGGCCGAACTGCAAAACAACAACAACAACAAAAATAGCCGGGCGCTGTGGCGAGCGCCTGTAGTCCCAGCTACTAGGGAGGCTGAGGCAAGAGAATCGCCTAAGCCCAAGAGCTGGAGGTTGCTGTGAGCAGTGTCATGCCACAGCAATCTACCCAGGGCGATAAAGTGAGACTCTGTCTCTACAAAAAAAAAAAAAAAAAAACTTTCTTGTACCATATTTATTAGAGAATATCATATGAAATCATATATAATCAAAACATACAAAAATCTTAATACAGTATCATACAAAATTGATACCTTTTCTGTTTTCTCTTTTTTAAACTATTCTTTCTGAAGAAAAGGTCAATCTTGACCTGTCTCTTATTCTTATTACAAACATAAGCGCAGAAGAACTTTCAATGCTGGCCACACTGCTCAGCATACCTGGGCATTTTTCTGCAGGAAATAACTTCAATCGCATCATCAGATGCCACACAAACTCTTCTTTTGAAGTCTTTTCCATAACTTCTGCTAGGACTTTACTGGATTCACCACACAAGACCTCCTCGGAGATCTTGTTTCATAGTTTAAATTTCTCAAGCTACTTGATGGTTGGAAATCTGCCATCCTGAATTCCTGTTCAAATTTTTTCAGAACTTCTCCGATCATTGGCCCGGGAGATACAGGGATTAACTACACTCATTTGTTTGAAACAGCTTTATGTAGTTTGATTGACTGCATTGAGGGAAGTTTTCTTCCTCTTCACATTTTTGCATGTTGCTAACTGTGGTCTTGCTAATGCCAAAATGTTCTACTGTCTTCATCTGGCCACTGCTTTCCAGAAAGTGAAGAAAAGCAACCTTTTCCTTCAATGTCAGCTCTGAGTTCTTTCCTTTGGGCCATCATGTCTCAGTTATATTAAGCTTAGTGCCTGTTGTCTCCACTCCCTGGCTGAACACAGACAAGGTAGGAATGAATTGTCTTGGATATGTAGATGAAAGCAACTCACCAAGGGTGTGTGAGATGGAAGTCAAGTGTCCCAATGCCACAGTGAACCAATAAGTCCTGGACATCATCTTCCTAGACAGTCAGATAGAAGAAAATTAGAATTATTAAATTAAATTTAGTTGACGCCTTTATTGTAATTCAAGTAATAGATTTCAGAAACTTTTTCAGATATGTTGGTAAATTATTATTGTCTTTTAATTTCTGCCTAGCCTTTCATATAGATAGAGGTAGAGAATGTAACTAGAAAATATTTAAAGAGAGCTGGTGTGGTGCTGCGTCTTAGTAAGTAGAGTTTGTCATTAGACAACCCTGGAATTGAATGTTCCTCTGACACTCATTCCCCATGTGACTTGGACTAATTTCTTTAATACTCCTATCCCAGCCACACTTTTCTCACCTGTAAAATGAAAACAGTAAGAACAGCCATAGGACTAATATATAGCAAGAGCTCAATTCTTCATAGTTTGTAGAAAGGTCATTCACACTTAGAATATTGTCTGTAGTATTGGTTTTTCTTGTTATATGCAAGTTTTTTCTTCAGGTAAATTGTTACTTTTATCTCTTTTTCTCTGCCTCTTAAATCATCTATAGCTTTAAAGTTGATTGTTAACTCTCCAACAAAAAGAAATCATTTCCTGATTAATGTTCATTGTTAACCATTAGGAAATGAAAAATTGCAGTCAATAGCTGTGAAATAATAGTAGCAATAACTGAATGATCAGGTAGAATAAATCAGAAATAGTTGTGATATACTATTTTTTTAAAGCACTCAATTTAGATAGTCTATTGTATATAACCTCTGGGGATAACAGTGTTCTTCCAAAGTTGTTATTCATGCTGATGAGATGTGCAGAAACTAAATTGCTACCTCCAGAAACCTGTGTCATTCAGCCTGATACACGATGTCAAGTCTCATTCGGCAGTCAGTGGGGAAAAGCATTAAATTACTATCTGACTGACACCTTTAAACGAACTTTAAATGAACAATTCATCTCTCAAGTTCAATATGCCGTAGGCACATTACTAAATGAATGCTAAAAAAAATTCTCTAATCTGAGAATTGTCTTAGCAGTTAATACCCCAGATAATAGACATTATCTCATATATTTCAATAAACCAAAGAATAAGCCAGACACAAATTGTTCAAATTGAGTACTTTCTAGTTCACTTCATTACAATTTTATTAAAGTAACTTATATGTCTGTAAGTTTGGGCTGCAAGATTTGAATTTCTATTGATTATTTTTGCATAAATGTTGAGAATTAGAGTAATTGTTATACTGAGCAAGGGAGATTAATGAGTGAAAACAGAAACCAGATACAGGTGGTTTCTCCATTTCCTCACACCATGAATGAAAATGAGAATGTCACACAATGCAGAACCTGTTTGGTAATTAAAATATTCAATCTAGTGCAATAACCAATAAATTGTGACTTTATTTAAACATGTAGACAGTTCGTGAAGCCAAAAAGGAGGGTGTGCTCAACTTACTTTTCTTCCTGAGTCCTTTCTCAGCCTTTACAAATGATGGCTTCGGGAGGGAGCTGTAAGAAGCAACAGAGAGAAGTGAGAAAATTGTACATTTCTTACCTGGCTGATGATTTGTATTGAGGCCCAGAGGTTCCCAAGCAGCTGCTTCCCTCCTGGGAGATCACTCATTGGACTTTCCTTGATCCAGGTAATTGCATCTCTACTCCAGCTGGACACACTGCACATATTTTCTCAGATTCTGGGTAGATGGTGGTAACTCTAATATTTTTTTTCTTATAAGATCTTTTGCTTCTCAAGGCTGCCCACGAAGAGAGAAATTAAGAAAATTCTAAGAAAAAGTATCCTATGTACTCAGCCCTGCTATGAAAAATAAGTCTTTTAATCAGAATTCCTTTTCCTTCCAATAAGCAGGTACTATTAGGATTGGGGGGGGGTTAGATTTTTTTCAACTATTTTATCCTTAATATCCTATGAAACAATATGTACTGTAAGGTGCATACATGAATTAATTCAAATTGTGAACATTGCATATTTATTACGTCTACCTTTGAAATATTCTATACCAAAAAGTTCTCTTTTGGTATTTCTTCCTTCAAATATTCTTTTAGAAATGCTTTTTTTTTTTTGGCATTATTAATCTGTTGTTTTGAGAATCTTTAATAAGAGGAAAATGTACTAAATGTATAGAACTAAGCTCTAATATTAGCATTATTTGCAGGTGGTCCATTATGAAATTTTTTTCTTGATAATAAAGACCTTTAGAAGATGAAACTATGCAAATTCCTGCATCCGCACTATAATTGTATTGTTCAATGGAAATGCCCTTTTGAAAAATTGTTGGTATATAGCAGTGTAATTAGCACTTTACTCTGAATAACTTCCTGATCAGTAAGCTCCACATGACGTGAAGAATTTTCTTCCATTGAAACTTTAATACAATGGTACTTTCAATATAAAATTTTAAGTTTACAATTCCCATGTGAACAATAATTACTTCATTTGAAACATAATGTTTGTTGTGATGAGTACTCTCTGCCCACCATGTGGGTATGTGCTTCCCACAACAATAAGTGCAAAGTCCCAAGTGTCAGGCCTGCTGAGGAAATCCAGAAGGGGCAATCATGAAAAATAAAAGAAAATGAACCCCAGAAACTTCTCTGTGTTCTCAGATGATCTTTGAAAAATTCATCACATAAGTAAATAATAGCACATAAAAAGTAAGAAGCCTGTTAGAAATGCAATTGAATGCAATGTTTGTCTACTCAAAAGCATCAGCCGAAATCATGGTCTTCCTATTTCCATGAAAAACCTGCCAGGTTTTGACTCCCTTTCCTTCTCTCCCTTGTGTCTTCCTACAGAGCTCTTTTCAGGCTGTGCCACAAGCAGGAAGTAGACTCAGGAATACTCAGAAGTGCCAAGGTGGTAGGAGGTCTGGGAAATGGTAGCACAGCTTCCGGAGGCTGGGGCCTCCTTCCCGAGGTAAGGAAGCTTTTGTTGTAACTGAGCCTGCTCCTGAGTCCTGAGCTGCCACGTTTCTAAGAATGTTTTACTCCAGTGCCTCATTTACTAGTAAGAACAGGGTTGGAATCAAAGTGAATTTCTTTTCCACCAATGGGTAAGAAGAGAATTCCTTAAGTTCTTGTGCCATCTATTCCTTCCTTCTAAGATGGGAATAATTCTGCCAACCTTATGGAAATTATAACAAAATTTAGTGGAGAAAGTTCACCTACCTAATGGGAAAGTGCTTTACCAATATGGCGGGAGTCTGTTAAGCAGAAACTAGGAAGGGTTTAAGATGTTACCCTACTTGCCCAGATAGATTGATAGATAGAAGAGATGGATGGATGGATGGAGAATGTTAGACAGATAGATATTTTATACACACACAGAAAGGGTGCCAAAATAATGTATATACATTATAAGAAATGTTATATATGCATTATATATTATGTTGTGTATATACTTTGAGCACCTCTTATAATTGCAGAAGTCAAATATTTTGATATGCCAAACTCTGATTTAACATGGGTCTTTCAATTAATGGGGTTGTTTAATTTGGGGAAACATTATAATATAATATTTTATGATATGTAGACACAGAGTGGCAAGAATTTTGAGGCTAAATTATTTAAAGAGTCTTTGGCTTTTGAAATTGGATTATGATGCTTCCATATGAAGTGTTACCGAGTCTTTGGAAAAAACAATCAAGTTAGTTGCAACTTTTATCCTCCTGTGCAAGCATCTCCTGGAAGCCTAAACATAACATTTATGTTTCTGAAGACAGGGAAATTATAAAATCTTGCTAATAAAAATGGCAAGCTGTGTGGATGGTTTCCATTCTGAAAGGAGCACCAAGTGGCTGAGAAGGAAATAAAAACATCTGAAAGAGATGACTTTTTAAGAGGAAAACAGATGATATGTTCAAAAACAAATGCCAAATTCAGTTAAGATACAGCAGTGGCACCCAAGTGGCTTTAAGAACTAAGGAGAAAAACAAACACAACATGTACACTCAGAAATTCCGTGAAGAAAATGTAGAAGAAGAAGAGTAATTTATGAGACCCATTGAAGCCTGGTGTGCACACATATAATTCATCTAAGAACTATGGATTCTAAAAGAAGAGACCCCAGGAGATAAGAGATGGTAAGAAAATATCTGAAGATGAAAGTAAATGAATTTGTGGTAACTGAATACAAATAAAAGAAATTCAAAATTAAGTTATTACAAATGGGAATTTAAAATATTGTAAGTAAAATAATTTGCATTGCTAAATTGTGGAAAATTCTGGTAATTCAAAGCACAATGAACCTCTGCAGGTGGAAATAAGGAGTGAAGCTAAAAACAGAAGAATTGATTGAAGATTTTGCAGCAGATCAGTTCGATTTCCTCATTAGCCTCTTCCCCACCAAAGGAGCCAGGGTATTCTTCACCTGGAGAGAGCTGGAGAATGCCCTGGATCCTTTGGTGGGGAGAGTGGTAGTCAAGTATCACAGGAGTGGAAAAACAAGTATCTAATGTACTTGGTACAAATATGAAGCCAATACATGAACTAATACATGCCCACACAAGAGAAAAACTCAATGTAAATCAAGTCGAGGGCAGAGGGAGGGGAATTGCCATACTTTCTCCTGATGGGCACAATGTAAGGGCATGTGTTGCACCTCCTGGGCAGGGGACACAACAGCAGCAGGGACTTTATCTAACAAACATTGAAACCTAAGCATCTGTACCCTCATATTAATCTGAAATTAAAAAAAATAAATTTGTTTTTAAAGGAGCCAGGGTGTCAGGAGGATCAGACAGAGCCCCATCCTCTGGAACTGGAGCCCAGGGGAGAGATAGTGTATCCAAAACAGGTGGATTAACTGAAAGCTGATGCCACACTGAACCGTGAAACCTGCCGCTTTCATCTTCCATTAGAACCTGGGAATGTTCTCAGCCAGCTTATTCCCCCCACCCCAGCAGAAGATGGATGAGTTCTGTCCCGCAGAAACTCTGCAAACACAGAGACCATGTGTGTATGTACTGACGCTCCCCAGTGAGATGGACAGATGGTCCCCGTCATCTGATCACCCTGAAACAACACACCCTGGATGTTAAGACTCAGTTCTTCAAGCACAGCTTCCCAGGGGCTTCTTTCCTAAGTATCAGTAGAAATGAGGAACAGTCTGGGGCCACTGTGAATTCATGGAAGTTCTCTAAAGATGAAGATAAAAGCTGAAAAGAACAAGTAAACAAAGAAGCAACATCCTATTGGATGTTGGAGACAATCAAGACAGGTGTTGAACAAGAGGAAATTTTAAACATGATCGCTGCAAAACCTGTTATTATCCTGAAGCAGCAAGTGGACAAAGCACCTCGGTCTGTATCAAGGCACAGTCAGGCATGTTGGAGGGATGCCTGTAACTGTAAATTGCATATAGGATAAATTTTACATGTCCTCTAGATACAGTGATATGTTCTACAATCCTGAAGGTAGGATCAAAATCGCATAAGCTACCACACAGGAAAGTAGATAACACCTCCTACACCAAAGGAGGTGCCGTAATCACAGCCCTGGAGGTTGCCATGAAAAATCCTCAAGTCTTTACACTCCTGGGAGCAGAGAAATGTCATCAAAAGCTACTAGACTTCATTTTCATGGTAAGAGAAAGAGATTTACTGACATTTTGTTGACTTGGGATGTCAGACACTAGCGCATCCATCTCCCCAACCTGAGAAGAGCCTTTAAAGTATTCTAAATGGCAAGAAAATCAGACTAAGACAAGATGAAAATAGCAGAGACAGCAAGCTGGGGGTGAGAAGGAATGTTGCCTGCAGAGCTCTCTGAAGGTGCGGCCATCACGTCCTGACGGGGAACAGCCTTTTATTGGAAACTGGAAACCATGGTTAACAGAGACACTCACCATAGCGAGAAAACCATGACATCTTCCATAGTACCGTGGAACAACCCCAGAAGGTGATACAGTCATCAGTAGAATTTTAAAGTATTATAAAAATTTCAAAGTTCAAGAAGGAACAAGAAGGCAAAAGGCCAAAATAAGGAAATGACATAAAAGCATAACAAATAGAAAACAAATTGAAATAGACTTTATGAAACAAGGAGATCAGTTATCAAAAACAAATCTGAGAGACTTTAATTTCCCCCAAGATCAGGATTATTATCACCTTATTTCAATGGGCAACTCTATTTTTGATGAGAGCAACTCAGTTTTGGAAAGATAAATGTGGCGTCTTGAAGCAGAAAGAGCAGGGTTTGGGGTCCACCAGGAAGCTGTGGATGAAGTTGCTTTGAATGTTAATGGAGACCAATTTGGGAGAAATTACGGTTGGGTTTTGAACTTGAGCACTTGCAGTGTCCATGTTTTTCATGTGATTCTGCCCTCAGCATCCTCACATCTATTCAACCTCCTGAAGCAACAGGAGGAGCTGGACCAAGGTGGGGCCCAGAGCAGGTGAGCTCCCCAGGCTTCAGCGGCGCCGTGCTGGGCCCTAGAATTGCACTTACTATGTGTCCATGTGTGTCTGTGAACTGTTACGGGAAAATACACACTGCAGTGTTCTGCGGATTTTGAGAATTTACACCATTCTATTCCAGAGTCATAGTAATCGTCACTGTCATCAGCATTATCGCTGCCAGGTCCGACTCTTCCTTCTCAGATAACAGCTGCTGACCAGCACACACTCAGCGCCACCCTCAGCGGGACCCCACTTTAAATGGATTCTCCCTCCCTGGAAGCCTCCCTTTCCTAAGAGCATTTACTTTAGAAAACTTGTAGTAATAAATTGTTCCTCTGCCTGTTGGGATATAAGTATTTTCCCAGCCTCTGTCCAGTTTAACAGAACAGGACTGACTTTCTTAAGGACGTGAACACCTGCCCTTAGCAATGTGAGCAAGGGAAATGGGCCCATCTCCCTCCCCAGGAGGATAGAGCGGGAGCAGGGGAAATGGGCCCATCTCCCTATCTGGGGGATAGGGCGGGAGCAGGGGAAATGGGCCCATCTCCCTATCTGGGGGATAGGGCAGGAGCAGGGGAAATGGGCCCATCTCCCTATCTGGGGGATAGGGCGGGAGCAGGGGAAATGGGCCCATCTCCCTATCTGGGGGATAGGGCGGGAG